>SJYX01004767.1:252550-317234 GCA_006410675.1 Oreotragus oreotragus
CTGCCTTTTCTAAATCCAGCTTGGCCATCTGAAAGTTCATGGTTCATGTACTGTTGAAGCCTGGCTTGCAGAATTTTGAGCATTACTTTGCTAATGTGTGAGATGAGTGCAATTATGTGGTAGTCTGAGCATTCTTTGTCATTGCCTTTCTTTGGGACTGGAATGACAACTGACCTTTTCCACTCCTGTGGCCACTGCTGAATTTTCTAAATTTGCTGGCATATTAAGTGCAGCACTTTTACAGCATCATCTTTTAGGATTTGAAATAGCTTAGCAGGAATTCCATTGCTTTCACTAGCTTTGTTCATAGTGATGCTTTCTAAGGCCCACTTGACTTCACATTCCAGGATGTCTGGCTCCAGGTGAGTGATCACACCATTGTGGTTATCTGGTTCATAAAGATCTTTTTTGTTTAGTTCTTCTGTGTATTCTTGCCACCTCTTCTTAATATCTTCTGCTTCTGTTAGGTCCATACCATTTCTGTCCTTTATTTTAGTGCCCATCCTTGCATGAAATGTTCCCTTGGTATCTCTAATTTTCTTGAAGAGATCTCTAGTCTTTCCCAATCTGTTGTTTTTCTCTATTTTTTTGCATTGATCATTGAGGAAGGCTTTCTTATCTCTCCTTGCTATTCTTTGGAATTCTGCATTCAAATGGGTATATCTTTTCTTTTCTCATTTGACTTTAGCTTTTCTTCCTTTCTCAGCTGTTTGTAAGGCTTCCTCAGACAACCATTTTGCCTTCTTGCATTTCTTTTTCTTGGGGATGGTCTTGTCAGATCTAATCCCTTGAATCTGTTTGTCACTTCCACTGTAAGGAATTGTAAGGGATTTGATTTAGATCATGCCTGAATGGTCTAGTGGTTTTCCCAACTTTCTTCAATTTTAAGTCTGAAGTTTGCAATAAGGAGTTCATGTTTTGAGCCACAGTCAGCTCCCTGTCCTAGAGCTGCTCCTAGAGCTGGTGATAGTTTAACTTCTCCTGACGCACATGGCAATGCCAAAGAATGCTCAAACTACTGCACAACTGCACTCATCTCACACACTAGTAAAGCAATGGTCAAAATTCTCCAAGCCAGACTTCAACAGTATGTGAACTGTGAACTTCCAGATGTTCAAACTGGATTTAGAAAAGGCAGAGGAACCAGAGATCAAATTGCCAACATCCGTTGGATCATTGAAAAAGCAAGAAAGTTCCAGAAAAATATCTACTTCTGTTTCACTGATTATGCCAAAGCCTTTGATTCTGTGGACTACAACAAACTGTGGAAA
Source organism: Oreotragus oreotragus (assembly GCA_006410675.1). Classification (NCBI taxonomy): domain Eukaryota; kingdom Metazoa; phylum Chordata; class Mammalia; order Artiodactyla; family Bovidae; genus Oreotragus; species Oreotragus oreotragus. The sequence continues at coordinate 253,822 of SJYX01004767.1, forward strand.
ATTCTTAAAGAGATGGGAATACCAGACCACCTGACCTGCCTCTTGAGAAATCTGTATGCAGGTCAGGAAGCAACAGTTAGAACTGGACATGAAACAACAGACTACTTCCAAATAGGGAAAGGAGTATGTCAAGGCTGTATATTGTCACCCTACTTATTTAACTTATATGCAGAGAACATCATGAGAAATGCTGGGCTGAATAAAGCACAATCTGGAATCAAGATTTCCAGGAGAAATATCAATAACCTCACATATGCAGATGACACCACCATTATGGCAGAAAGTGAAGAACTACAGAGCCTCTTGATGAAAGTGCAAGAGGAGAGTGAAAAGGTTGGCTTAAAACTCAACATTCAGGAAACTACGATCATGGCATCTGGTCCCATCACTTCATGGCAAATTGATGGGGAAACAGTGGCAGACTTTATTTTGGGGGGCTCCAAAATCATTGCAGATGGTGACTGCAGCCATGAAATTAAAAGACACTTGCTTGCTCCTTGGAAGAAAAGTGAAGACCAACCTAGACATCATATTAAAAAGCAGAGACATTACTTTACCAACAAAGGTCCATCTAGTCAAAGCTATGGTTTTTCCAGTAGTCGTGTATGGATGTGAGAATTAGACTATAAAGAAAGCTGAGGGCCGAAGAATTGATGCTTTTGAACTGTGGTGTTGGAGAAGACTCTTGAGAGTCCTTTGGATTGCAAGGAGATTCAACCAGTCCATCCTAAAGGAAATCAGTCCTGACTATTCATTGGAAGGACTGATGCTGAAGCTGAAACTCCAATACTCTGGCCACCTGATGTGAAGAACTGACTCCTTAGAAAAGACCCTGATGCTGGGAAAGATTGAGGGCAGGAGAAGGGGAGGACAGAGGACGAGATGGTTGGATGGTATCACCGACTCAATGGACATGAGTTTGAGTAAACTCCGGAAGGTGGTGATGGACAGGGAGGCCTGGTGTATTGAAGTCCATGGGGTCGCAAAGAGTCAGACAGGACCGAGTGACTCAACTGAACTGAATTGAACTGAAGCACATGGGCTACATGGAATGAACATGGCCCCAGAACTCAATTGGAATTCTGTTAGGAGGGTGGGGTAGGCAACCAGCAAAATCCACCATAGAAGCTTCTAGATTCTTCCCATTCCTGCTTACCTTTTTCTGAGTCTTTTATCGAAATTAGCCTTGAGTGATGAGAATGTCTTGAATGCCCAGAGAAGAAGGGAAAGAGGGAACTATGAACTATTATATGAGTATGGAAGGATTTCTTAGGAAGTCTGTGGCTCCATCTATTAGAGAGTGTGCTCTGACCTGTGGAAATGACCCTCTGACAACTGGACAAACATGAGTCATCTGGTTATTTCAGCCTGAGGAAAACAAACAGTATGACTATCCAAGGCCATTAGTCTCATTTCATGTTTACCCAGTGGCCTACTTAATTCAATTTTTCAAGTAGATTTTCTTACCAAGAAGACAATGTTCAGAGCAGACAACGTAAGTTCTCCAATCTTGTCAATTAAATGTTAAATGTCATGTTTCTCATTCTAAGTTAATAAATAGTCATTCTGGTTCCTCAAGTCATTTCTTTGGAACTCCAGTTAAATCAAATTTGCCAAGCCCTGATCATTCCTGCTGAATTGAGGACACTTGGGCCTCCTAAACTGAATAACCAGAACTTATGGTTAGAATTCTAGGTTAGAAAAGTGTAAATGTGTAGTATTTTCATGATTGTGATTGTAATTGTTGGTGTTAGGTTCTGGGTGATCATAAAAGAGGGACAACAGGATGAGTGGGCCCATCCTAAAAATTATTTCCTGTTTTTAATCTGACTATACAGATCTGGTTGGCCAAGGTGGCAAAAGATACATTTACAGGTAATACTATCAATTCTTATTACCAGGACTGTTCAGGAGACATTTGTACATTTTCTAGGTATGTTTCGAAGGGGCATGGTGGGAGCTATGGTAACCTACAGTTCATGGAACTCTGTCCTGTGCCCTAGCCCCATAAGAATTAGCCTAGCTGCTTTGGAGGATAATTGTGGTTGTAAAAAAACTTCAGCTGTTGTATACACCCTATATCTGTAAGTCAGTGAACATTAATAAATGTTCTGTGAGCACCATGAGGAGGTATGAAAATAATAGCATGAATATATAACCATTATATTATCATGAATTCTGGGTTTGACAGAAAAAACAAACTTTCTTGTAAATAGAAACTCTATTTGCTGATATAACAGGGTTGCTGTCCCTTTTGGCGCAGGTAGGTCCAGTTGCTCAAAGTTCTTGGGGACATTCTGTCTTTTCATCTGGCCAAGCTGACCCCTGCTTGTGTTACCTCATTGTGGGTACCATGGATGCTGGTTGCCATGGATTCACATCTTCCTGATGTGGTGACTCCTGGTGAAGGAGAGTCTCTCTCAGAGTTCTTTAATTTTAGTCCCTATGGGGTCTATGTGCCTATGTGCAGAGTACATCATGAGAAACGTGGAGCTGGAAGAAGCACAAGCTGGAATCAAGATTGCTGGGAGAAATATCAATAACCTCAGCTATGCAGATGACACCACCCTTATGGCAGAAAGTGGAGAGGAACTAAAAAACCTCTTGATGAAATGAAAGAGGAAAGTGAAAAAGTTGGCTTCAAGCTTAACATTCAGGAAACTAAGATCATGGCATCTGGTCCCATCACTTCATGGATATAGATGGGGAAACAGTGGCAGACTTTATTTTTCTGGGCTCCAAAATCACTGCAGATGGTGACTGCAGCCATGAAATTAAAAGATGCTTATTCCTTGGAAGGAAAGTTATGACCAACCTAGATAGCATATTCAAAAACAGAGACATTACTTTGCCAACAAGAGTCCATCTAGTCAATGCTATGGTTTTTCCTGTGGTCATGTATGGATGTGAGAGTTGGACTGTGAAGGAAGCTGAGCACCGAAGAACTGATGCTTTTGAACTGTGATGTTGGAGAAGACTTGAGAGTCCCTTGGACTGCAAGGAGATCCAACCAGTCCATCCTAAAGGAAATCAGACCTGGGTTTTCATTGGAAGGATTGATGCTGAAGCTGAAACTCCAATACTTTGGCCACCTTGTGCGAAGAGTTGACTCATTAGAAAAGACTCTGATGCTGGGAGGGATTGGGGGCAGGAAGAGAAGGGGACAATAGAGGATGAGGTGGCTGGATGGCATCACGGACTTGATGGACGTGAGTCTGAGTGAACTCCAGGAGTTGGTGATGGACAGGGAGGCCTGGCGTGCTGCGATTCATGGGGTCGCAAAGAGTCAGACACGGCTGAGCGATGGAGCTGAACTAGACTGATGTGTGGTTCTGATTAGGTCACATGTTTCTAAACCAATTGCTATGGCAGGAAAAAGAAGTATAATCATTGGCCCATTCTGGATCAGCTTTACCAGTTCACATGGGATTCTGGTAGGGCCATGTTTTGCCATTATCATCCCAAATCCTTTTGTGTCCCTGTGTAGGGGATGTCATGCTAGGGAGGCCTGACAGACATGGTCCCGGCACTCCAGATGTTTACAAGCTCTGTCTTTGACTGAGGGCAGAGAAGGACTGATTAACATCTGGCTTCATTTCCCACTCACTGAGGAGCTTGCTGGGAAGGGGCAGTTTGAGAAGGACTAATGGGACTGCTCTTAGAATTTTGGTTCTGTGCTAAGCACATTTGTGCAGAGTGTATGAACTATGACTCAATACCAACCCATGAAGGCTGCCAGCTTCCTAATATGCAGGCCATCTTATCCTATTTACGTTAATAGTTTTGGTTGCCCTTCTCAGGGGGCTCTTGTGGTAAAGACGCCACCTCCCACTGCAGGAGACATGAGACTTGAGTTTGACCCCTGGGTCGGGAACATCCCCTCTAGAAGAAAATGTCACCCCACTCCAGTATTCTTGCCTGGAAAATCCCATGGACAGAGAGGCCTGACAGGCTACAGTCCATAGGGTCAAAAAGACTTAGACATGACTGAGCGACTTAGCACAATTTACATGTACATAAAACCTACAACCAGTTGGGTGAGAGAGCCAGCGTCACTGAGGGACAGGCAACACATACAGCTACCAAACCTAGAATCAGTGTAACTGACCTTTCTGTTTTTGCGTACAATCCAGCGTCACAGACAAAAGTCTTCATACTGGATTCAACCCACAGGTTGGCCTAGGCAGCTGCTGATGGGAAGGGAGTTTCCATTTCACAAGTTGACCAGCCATCCCAGACACCCACCTGGAAGTTAAGGGACACGTGGTCTTTTATCCCAACTCCAAAAAATGTGTGTGTTGCATAAAAAGAATTAGTTTAGGTAATTTTATACTGGGTGATCTTTGTTATGTTGAATAAGCCTGTAACAAACAGAATTTGAAAAGTGCCTTGGGTTGGTTTCCACTGATTACATGAAAGCTGGTGACTGTACTGGGGGTTCCCGTCGCTTGACCGACACCAGGCCCACCCTGCTCTGCCTCAGCTGGGGCCCCCGTTACACCCACTTGACTGGGTAAGGGAGTGAAGAGGAGGAGGAAGACTCCTTCAGCAGGGCTGGAGTTCAGCCCCAGCACTGCTGATGCCCAAAACTCACCTCCTCGGAGGCTCAGCCACACCAAGGCCAAGCTGGTCTCTCAAGTTTACCTGGAGACTGAGGGCAAATCTCCTCCCACACCTGCTTCCACACAACCAGCTGAAGACAGTCTGTAGCCCCAACAACCTTTATTACTCTGCAGAGGTTGCTCAGAGGAGCAGGAGGCATTTAGTAGAACACTGGCCCATTTGTCTTCAAGGCAGACCTCAGAGGAGGGTAGAAGGGCTGTCATTTCAGATCTGAGGCATCAAGGGTAGGGACAGGGCCTAGTCTAACGGTTGATCAACCAGGGCCCTGTGGGGCTCCCAGACATGGAGGCCTTTTTGTCCCCCATTTCTTATAAGCAAGACTCCAGCCTCCATGACCTTTTCACATGAGTTCCAAAGAGCAGATTTGAACAGTTGCCAACCAAGGAGCAGCCAGGAATCTGCCTTAGAAAGGATTAAAGGGACCAGAGAAGCTCATCAAAATTAGGACCCTGAGACCCTGCACACACCCTAATCTTGTCAATGTGTGCTAAGTCACTTAGTCTGTTTGATTTTGTGATTCCTTGGACTGTAGCCCACCAGTCTCCTCTGTTCATGGGATTTCCCAGGCAAGAATACTGGAGTGGGTTGCCACTCCTTCCTCCAGGGGATCTTCCTGACACAGGGATCGAACCAGAGTCTTTTACCACTCTTGTATTGGCAGGCGGATTCTTTACCACTTAACACCACTTGGGAAGTCCATTCAACCTTGATACAGGTGTAATCCTCTCAAATCTTTAGCCAAAATCTTGTGGAAGAGGGTGGGGGAATTATTAAGTCCTGGTGGAGTCTGACATAGCTCAGAAAATTCAAGTTTGCAACCTTGTCAGTAACCCCACCCTTTTGAAACTTTGCAGAAGAAGAATGCAAGACTGTTACTACCTTGATCCTTATCACATAGCCCTGCCTGACTATTCAACCTCTCCCTTTTCACCAGGGAATGGGGCACAATTCTTGGTGCTAGCCTATTGTGTTTCCCTTTTGTCTGGCAAAGAAATAAAGCCACTTTTTCTTTCTCCTCCATAACTCTGCCTCTGTATTTCTGTTTGGCACCCGTGCACCGGGAGCCAAGATTTTGGCACTCACAGTCAGGCCTGGGCTGTGACTGAGTTAGTTAGAACACTGAGACATTTCAGGTTCATTACCACCTGCAGCAGACAGCCTTTTACAGGAGAATCTTAGAAGCTGAGAGGTTTCTGAAAAGTAGAAAATAGCCTCCTGGCCTTGGCCATGCCGTCCACTCGGCCTGGGGGTCCAGGCGGGGTATCTCTTTGAGCCCATTAGGAACACTTCCTGCACTGATGCTGCGAGCTTATCCTAAAGAAGGCGAATAGCAGTGAGTTGCAGAGGAAAGGAAGCATGTACATTTCAGCTCCAAGAACCCCTTTTCTGTTTTCAATAGTATTAGGACTTCGAGAAGGGAGCTGCGCATCTTAGGGCTTACTGGCTCAGCTATTTTTACTTTTCCCTTGCTAGCTTTTAGGCCTGAGGAGCATTTACCTTAATAACAGTCATAACAGTCCTAATACCAGCAGCCTGCCTGTGTGAGGGCCTTTTCTTTTCGAGCAGCCTCACAGCTCTCATCTCATTTGAACAATCCTGGTAATCCTTGCCGAAGTCTCTCCAGGGCTTCTAGAGCCAGCACTTCTGAACCTCTTTGAGGCCCAGGAAACTGGGGGGTGAGGTGGGGGCCATGGTGTGTAATCTGACAAGGGTAGAATCTTCCCTGGAACTTTCAACTCCAGCCCCTACGCACGCATGGCCCTCTGGCTGACTGATTGGCAGTTTAACAGGCCAAGTTATATCTTTCTTCTTATAGCATGCAGTCCTTCCCGGCATGGTTTGTGTGTTCTCAGCTTCACATTTTGTTTGATGATGTATCTNTGGCCCTCTGGCTGACTGATTGGCAGTTTAACAGGCCAAGTTATATCTTTCTTCTTATAGCATGCAGTCCTTCCCGGCATGGTTTGTGTGTTCTCAGCTTCACATTTTGTTTGATGATGTATCTATTTGGAGGCTGGGTACTATTAGCATGCAAGGCTGGCTTTGCAGTTCCCACAGGGACACTGTTGATGAGACTCCTGGGCTGCTGGGGGAGAGAGGTGAGGGGTCAGGGCAGGTCAGGGCAGGGCCACCCACCTGCCTCCTACCATAACTCTACACTGGAGACTGGGCGACTACAGAGACAGATGGGCAGAGAAGTAACAAACTGAAATATTCTTTTTTTTTTTTTTTTGCCGTGCTTACCGTTCTGCATGGCTTGCAGGATCTCAATTCCCTGACCACGGATTGAACCCCAGGCCAGGGGAGGTAGTATGACGGGTAAAGAACACCCCCCACCCCCGCCCCCGCCAATGAAGGAGACACGAGATATCTGGGTTCAATTCCAGGTTGGGAAGATCCCCTGAAGGAGGGCATGACCACCCACTCCAGTACACTTGCCTGGGAAATCCCATGGAGAGAGGAACCTGGTGGACTACAGTCCATGGAACTGCAGAGTCAGACACGACTGAAGCAACTGAGCGCGGCACAGGCCAGCGAAGTGAAAGCCTGGAATTGTAACCCAAAAGACCCTGATGCTGGGAAAGACTGAGGTCAGGAGGAGAAGGGGACGACAGATGATGAGATGGCTGGGTGGCATCATCGACTCGATGGACATGGGTTTGAGTGGACTCTGGGAGTTGGTGATGGACAGGGAGGCCTGGCATGCTGCGATTCATGGGGTTGCAAAGAGTCGGACAAGACTGAGTGACTGAACTGAACTGAACTGAGGCCACCAGGAAATCCTCTGGAGCCAGGCCTGGGCCAGACCCTTAAATACAAGTCAAATGAACAAGTTCAATTAGAAGGAATAGAGGAAATAAGTGGAAAAATTCCTTAAGTGCATTTTTAAAAAGCAGGTAGGTGTAGGTGTCTAGGGAAAAATTCCTTAAGTGCATTCTTGAAAAGCAGGTAGGTGTAGGTGAGTGAGCAGGAAACAATGACAGGTTCAAACAAGATAGCACTCTTCCAGACCCAGGACAGAATTCATGCTCAGAATCACAAAAGAGGCTGTTAGGCATGCAGGGACAAGCCACACTTTCCCTGGGAAGGGTGGAAGGGTAGGTTTGAAGAGAGGCTGGGGAAGAAATATCAGTGACTCTCAAAGCCTATGCAGAAATCCTCCAGTCATGTGCATCAGGTGCAGATGAACTTCAAACTTTTCCACCTGTCTTAACCCTGTATCTGTCTGGAGGGGAGGCGCAGTAGTGGCTCCTGCAACCTGTCAGTGTAAACTGGACAGTCAGCTGGGCTGAGAAGTTCTCCCAGAAAATTTCTGCCCTGGATCAGCCAGGGCGCCATTCAGATTCTGATCTGCTTTCCCATTTGACAGAGCAGCCCCCAAAGGTAGGAGGGCAGACTTGACCGTGGGCTCATTTATACTGTCACACCCTGGTATCTACAGCTCCGGTGCTCATCAGCTCATCAGGCCGAGCTGAATGCTGCCAGGAGCCCTCACACAGGAGTTCATTGAGGTGGGCTGAAGCTCCAGCCCCACCGCTTCCGAGACTGCTCACTCCTCTCCGAGTCTTAGTGGTTCAGGTAGAGCTAGAGATCGGTGAGTCATCACCCGCCCCTCCCTCCACTGAAGATGACGCCCCTTTAAGGGAGAGGGACTAAAAAATGCCTTCCTGGTCACCTCTCTTTCCCTGCTTTCAAGATTTGAGAAAGGCAGAACACACCCAAAGTTTCTTTGACAAGCTGTTATTACATTTCCTTTGTCAATTTCATGTCTGTAAAGCACATGAAATTAGTCATAAAGGCAACAGTAGTGACTTTCATTTAGAGAGGCTTTTTGCTTTCAGGATGCTGCTACCCCTATTATCTCATTTGAAAGAGCCACATGATTCTGTAAGTATTCTACCCCTATCATTTCATTTGAAACAGTTATGTGATTCTATAAGAATAAATACTTATTCTGTAAGTATTCTATAAGTGAGGGGGAAGGAGCTGCAGTTCATGTGCATGTGTCTGCTCAGTTGCGTTGAACACTTTGGTCAAGAATACTGGAGTGGGTTGCCAATTCTTTCTCCAGGGGATCTTCCCAGCCCAGGGATTGAACCAGAGTCTCTTGCATCTCTGCATTGGCAGGTGGGTCCTTTACCACTGTGCCACCTGGGAAGCCCTGGAGCTTTACCTGGTCCCAGGTAATCATGATGGTGCTTCATTTGTGTACTCACTGAATCTTTGCAGCCTCACACCTGGTCACTTGGACAGCCTGATACTTGGCATCAGGAGCCCAATTTGTCAGATGAAGAAAATAAGATTCAGGGAGCTTAAGTGTACTTGCTTGCTTCACTAATGGTCCTTTTTCGGTTGTTGGTTTTTGTTGTTGCAAAGAGGCAGATATAAATTAATTAGCGCTAAATGAAAGCTACCCCGTGGACTCCTTGAGCCCTGTGGTTCTGACCTGAAGCTGGGACACATGGGAAGAATCACTTACAGAAACAGGTTGTAAATAATTTCAGAGGAATCACACCACATACTTGAATCTCCTGAAGGGCATCAAGGAGGAGCCTATGTTTAATTCCCAGCCAATCCTCCAGTGGCTCTTTCCTTGCCTCCCTAATTCCATCCCAGATTCTCCTGGACTCCACGTTCAACACTCCTTTCCCAACCTTTGCTCTCACCCAACTCAGATGGCTTTTGCTCCCCTTTTCTCTTCGTTTTGTATTCTTCCTGTCATTTACTTTTCAATTTTATACCTGCTGTAAGAGGTCTCTCAGACTTAGATTTATGGCATGTGTAACTGTACATACATCAAAAAGAAAATAAAACTGCAAAAATCTCTTTAAGATACGTTTCAGGCATTGGGACTTCCCTGGTGGCCCAGTGGTTAAGACTCCCCTGCTTCCACTTCAAGGATCATGGGTTCAGTCCCTAACCAGGAAGCTAAGACCCCACATGCCTCATGATGTGGCCAAAAAATAAACAAAGGTTTGAGGGAAAAAAAAAGATGTTCCAGGTAATGACAACCATGTCATCACTGCCACCTGCTAACAGCAATTGTAGGACATTCCAGTGTCAGAATTAAACCCCTGTGATCCACTACCTTGCTGAAGACACAGAATCACTCCTGACACTATTGGAAGCCTCTGTGTTCACCTCCATGATCACGTCTCCACCCTTTCCACCCCAGAAACAGGCATTCTACTGGATTTTGTGTTTATCATCCCGTCCTTTTCCCTACAGTTTTACCAAATATGTAACCTACACAATGCATTGTTTGGCCTTGTTTTTGATCTGGTTCAAATTATATATATTCTTCTGTGACTTGCTGTTTCATTTCATTTGGAAACAGCCTTAAGATGTCATTCACATACCTCGTACACAATTCACCCATTTAAAGTGTACATGAGGAGACCCAGCTTTGAGCCCTGGTTTGGGAAGATCCCTGGGGAAGGGAATGGCTACCCACTCCAGTATTCTTGCCTGGAGAATTCCCTGGACAGAGGAGCCTGGTGGGCTACTGTCCATGGCATCGCAAAGAACTGGGCAAGACTGAGCAACTAACACTTTCATTTAAAAAAAAATAATTTTTAGTATATTCATAGAAATATGCATCCATCACCACAATCAGTTTTAGAGTATTTTCATCACCTCAGAATTAAGCTCTAGGTATCACTCTCCTTTCTCCCCAGACCCAGCCTCAGCTCTAAGCAACCACTAATCTACTTTTCCTCTCCAGGACAGAAAAAACATAGGATTTGCTTATTCTGGCCTTTCATATGAATGAAGTCATAGAACATGAAGTCTTTCATAACTGACTTCTTTCACTTAGTGTGATGTTTCCAACATGCATCCATATCACGGCAGTACCTCATTCCTTTTTACCACAAAATGATATTTCATGGTATGGATATGCCACATTTAAAAAATCTATTTGTCCAATGACGAAGACTTGCTTTTTCAAATTGAACATCATCCTGGAAGAAATGGACAGATTCTTAGAAAAGTTCAATCTTCCAAGACTGAACCAGGAAGAAATAGAAATTATGAACAACCCAATTACAAGCACTGAAATTGAAGCTGTGATTTTAAAAAAATCTCCCCAAAAAAACAGAATCCCAGGACCAGATGGCTTCACAGGAGAGTTCTATCAAACATTTAGAGAAGAGCTAATGCCTATCCTTGTAAAACTCTTTCAAAAAATTGCAGAGGAAGGAACACCTCCAAACTCATTCTATGAGGCCACCATCACCCTGATACCAAAACCAGACAAAGACAACACACACAAAAAGAAAACTACAGGCACAGATGAACATAGACACAAAAATCCTCAACAAAATTTTAGCAAACAGAATTCAGCAACACATCAAAAAGTTCATACACCATGATCAAGTTGGGTTTATTTCAGGAATGCAAGGATTCTTCAATATATGCAAATCAACCAATGTGATACACTATATTAACAAATTGAAAGATAAAAAACATATGATAATCTCAATAGATGCAGAAAAAGCCTTTGACAAAATTCAGCACCCATTTATGATTAAAACTCTTCAAATAATGGGCATAGAAGGAACCTACCTCAACATATTAAAGGTCTTATATGATAAGCCTACAGAAAACGTTATTCTCAATGGTGAAAAACTGAAAGCTTTCCCCCTAAGATCAGGAACAAGACAAGGGTATCCACTTTCACCACTATTATTCAACATAGTTCTGAAAGTCCTAGCTACAGCAATCAGAGAAGAAAAGAAATAAAAGGAATCCAGATCAGAAATGAAGAAATAAAGTTCTCACTGTTTGCAAATTACATGATACTGTACGTAGAAAACCCTAAAGATAGTATCAGAAAATGACAAGAGCTAATCAGTGAATTTAGCAAAGTTGTAGGATACAAAATCAATACACAGAAATCACTTGCATTTCTATATACTAACAGTGAAAAATCAGAAAGAGAAATTAAGTAATCAATCCCATTCACCACTGCAACAAAAATAATTAAATATCTAGGAATAAACTTACCTAAGGAGACAAAAGAACTGTACACAGAAATTATAAGACACTAATGAAAGAAATCAAAGATGACATAAACAGATGGAGAGATATTCCATGTTCCTGGGTAGGAAGAATCAATACTGTGAAAATGACTATACTACCAAATGTAATCTACAGATTCAATGCAATCTCTATCAAATTACCAATGGCATTTTTCACAGAGCTAGAACCCCAAATTTCACAGTTCATAAGGAAACACAAAAGATCCTGAATAGCCAAAGCAGTCTTGAGAAAGAAGAATGGAGCTGGAGAAATGAAACTTCCTGACTTCAGATTATGCTACAAAGCTACAGTTATCAAGACAGTATGGCACTGGCACAAAAACAGAAATATAGACCAATGGAACAAGATAGAAAGCCCAGAAATAAACCCATGCACTTATGGGTACCTTATTTTCAACAAAGGAAGCAAGAATATACAATGGGACAAAGACAGCCTCTTCAATAAATGGTGCTGGGAAAGCTGGACAGCTACATGTAAAAGAATGAAATTAGAATACTTTCTAACACCATACACAAAGATAAACTCGAAATGGATGAAAGGACCTAAATTTAAGACCAGAAACTATAAAACTCTTAGAGGAAAACATAAGCAGAACACTCAACGACATAAATCAATGCAAGATCCTCTATGACCTACCTCCTAAGTTAACGGAAATAAAAACAAAAGTAAACAAGTAGGACCTGATTAAACGTAAAAGCTTTTGTACAGCAAAGGAAACTATAAGCAAGGTGAAAAGACAACCCTCAGAATGGAAGAAAATAATAGATAATGAAACAACTGACAAAGGATTAGTTTCCAAAATATACAAGCAGCTCATACAAGTCAATGCCAGAAAAACAAACAATGCAATCAAAAAGTGGGAAAAAGACTTAAACAGACATTTCTCCAAAGAAGACATACAGATGGCTAACAACTGAAACAACTGACAAAGGATTAGTTTCCAAAATATACAAGCAGCTCATACAAGTCAATGCCAGAAAAACAAACAATGCAATCAAAAAGTGGGAAAAAGACTTAAACAGACATTTCTCCAAAGAAGACATACAGATGGCTAACAACATATGAAAAGATGCTCAACATCGCTCATTATTAGAGAAATGCAAATCAAAACTACAATGAGATATCACCTCACACCAGTCAGAATGGCCCTCATCAAAAATCTATAGACAATAAATGCTAGAGAAGATGTGGAGAAAAGGGAACACTCTTGCAGTTTGGTGGGAATATAAATTGATATAACCGCTATGGAAGACAGTATAGGGATTCCTTAAAAAACTGGGAATAAAACCACCATATGACCCAGCAATCCTACTCCTAGGCATATACCTTGAGGAAACCAAAATTGAAAAAGATACATGTATCCCTTTGCAGCACTATTCACTGCAGCACTATTTACAAAAGCTAGAACTTGGATGCAATCTAGATGTCCATCAACAGATGAATGGATAAAGAAGTTATGGTATATGTACACAATGGAATATCACTTAGCCACCAAAAGGAACACATTTGAGTCAGTTCTGATTAGGTGGATGAACCTATTATACAGAGTGAAGTGAGTCAGGAAGAGAAAGATAAATATTGTATTCTAATGCATATATACAGAATCTAGAAAACTGGTACTGAAGAATTTACTTACAGGGCAGCAATGGAGAAACAGACATAGAGAATAGACTTATGGACATGGGGAGAGGGGAGGAGAGGGTGAGATGTATGGAAAGAGTACATGGAAACTTACATTACTGTATGCAAAATAGATAGCTCACGGGAATTTGCTGTATGGCTCAGGAAACTCAAACAGGGGCTCTGTATCAACCTATGGCGGTGGGATGGGGTGGGAGATAGGAGGGAGGTTCAAAAGGGACAGAATATGGCTGATTCATGTTGAGGTTTGACAGAAAACAACAAAATTCTGTAAAGCAATTATCCTTCAATAAAAAATAAATTAAAAAAAATTGAACATCATGTAAGACTTGTCCACACAAATGTGTAAAAGCTGCTATTAATTTCCACTGTAGCCTATATTCTCTGTGCATTAGATGACCACTGAAGCTCTCTCAGCGCTTTGCTATTACAGATTATTTTGCTATAAAGATTCTTGTGGTTTCTCCTGGAGCACATAAGTGAAGGTTTCTCCAGGGTATAATCCCAGGATTGGAACTGCAGCAGACAGAACCTTCCATGGGCTTCCCTGATAGCTCAGCTGGTAAATAATCTGCCTGCAACGCAGGAGACTCTGGTTCAATTCCTGAGTTAGAAAGATCCCCTGGAGGAGGACATGGCAACCCACTCGAGTATTCTTGCCTGGAGAATCCCATAGACAGAGGGGCCTGGTGGGCTACAGTTCATGGGATTGGAAAGAATCCGATCTGATTGAGCAACTAAGCACACAGCACAGAATCTTCCATAATGAGGGAAGCGTTTGATTCTCAGTGACTGGTTCCCACATGTGACTTTTGAACACTCAAAATGTGGTTTGTGAAACTGAGCAGTTGAGTTTGAAACTTTATCTAATTTTAATTCATTTAGATTTAAATAGCCATTGACGGCTCGTGACTGCTGTATTGGAGGAGCAGCTGTCTAGATAGACTTCCTCCTTCTACTGCCAGCAAAGGCCGCTGGTTCTTCCTTCCTGCTCTGAATATCCTGAGGGAACATGAGTTCTGTTCTTGCTAAATCTGTGGATTGAATGTCTAGGTTCAGGGACTTTCACAGAGAAGGAAAGGAAAAGAAGGGGTGTTGTGGTGGGCTACAACCTTCAGGCTGTGAGTTTCAGCCCTAGCCCTGCGGAATCAAAGCCAGAAAGGAGTTGAGGCCGGGGGACACTCCTGTGGTTCTGCTGAGCAGGGGTGCTGAGCTCCGCTTCACATTGGACTTTGGGGTCTCAGACCCAGCCGACAGCACAGAATCCACTCTGAGGACACACTACTGTGGAACATGGGATTTCAAACAGAAGGCAGCATCCCGTCGCTTGCTGTTTAGTTAAGCTAAATAGCAAGATGAGGTGAGAGATGAGAGAGTGGGAATGCGTTCTTCAGGGACACTTGTTTGAGCCCTGGTCCCCTCTTTGGCCTCCTGCTCTGGTGTCAGAGGTCACTGTGTCCTCTGTCTCAGATGTCACAGTACCGAGATCTCCAGTCCTCACTGCCGTACGTGTCTCCCTGATGGCTTCTGGGCTGCTCTTTCCGCTACCTTAGCCATGACATCACCTCTGCATCACGTTCTGGGAATACTGTTTGGGTCTGAAGTTCCTAAGAGAGAGCTAACCCTGATGGATCTCTCTTCTTTAAAAAAAAAATTTATTGGAGTAAAGTTGACTTACAATGTTGTGTTAGTTTCTTCAGTACAGTAAAGTGAATCAGTTATATACGTACACATATCCACTCTTTTTTAGATTCTTTTCCCATGTAGGTTATTACAGTTAATGAGTATTGGAGCAGAGTTCCCTGTTGGTGGAAACGTAAATTGCTACAGAATTACCATATGATCCAGCAATCCAACTCCTGGCATGCGGCTGGAGAAAACCGTAACTTGAAAGGATACTTGCACCCCATTGTTGGTTGCAGCACTGTTTATAATAGCCTGGACAGGGAAGCAACCTGATAGGTCTCTTTCTTGCAGAACTTGCAGGCTCCTCGTGATGGTGTGACGTCCCTGATGCCTCTGTGGAGGGGCCATGGTGGCCACTCTGTGAGGGGGCGGCTGCATTCTTTGTCTCCTGGGCGACTGCAGTTTTTTTCCTTTTGTCCCCTTGAGTGGGTCACAGCTGGCTACGGGTTGGAGGGAAGATGATTTGAGGGTCAACTTGTCCCTTTCTTCCTCTTCCTTTCTTTACAGTGCTGTGTTAGTTTCACGGATATAACAGAGTGACTCAGTTACATATATATGTGTATATATATATATAATTTTGTTTTTCTTTTTCATATTCCTTTCCACGGTGTTTGTTACAAGATACTGAGTATAGTTCCCAGTGCTAAACTCCTACTCCCTCTCACATAACCCGCCCTGTCCTGGGGAGAAAAGATGCTCCTCCTCATGGGAGTTCTGTCCGTCCCCCTCTTCTCCTTTCCTTCTAAGTCTGCGGCTGTCAAGAGTGGTTTGTGGTCACCATCTGGACACAGTGATCCACATGTCATAGCAACTCTTTTGCTGATCTGGATCAATGGCCCTCAAACACAGGTGTTCTTTTTTTTTATTTTAATTTTGGACATGCACATACTGCTTTATTTATTTGTTTATTTATTTATTTGTTTTTGGCTGCACTGGATCTTTCGTTGCTCTGTACGGGCTTTCTCTAATTGTGGAGGTGGTGGGCAGCTCCTCTCTAGCTGCAGTGCAAAAGCTTCTCATTGCAACGGCTTCTCTTGGGGAGCCAAGCTCTAGGCATGGGGGCTTCAGTAGTTGCACACATTGTGGCTTGAGGACTAGAGTATGCAGGCTTCAGTAGCTGCAGCTCGCGGGCTCTAGAGCTCTGGCTCAGTAGTTGTAGCACAAGGCTTAGTTGCTCCACGGAATAAACACAGCTGTTCTGGATCACCTGTAGGGATACACATCTCTTATTCCTCAGCCTCCAACAGCTGCTCTGCAGGGCAGGTCATGGACCAACCCCCACCCTAGCATCTCTCTCGGAAGTCTGATATCATCTTAAATCATTTGGAGTTTTCTCATAATAAGATTCCATACTAAGGCTTAGATTCCATACTAAACCTGTGTTGACACCAATATAAAAACAACATGCTAACCGATTGTCCTTAGAGTGAAACAGAGGCACCAGTTGATCCTCCACTGGAGAGACAGGGACACCCCCAGCTAACTTCAGGCCAACCTGGGGGATGCTCCCTGCTGTTGAGACGTGAGGGAGATAGGGCAGGTGATTCCTGCCCTAGCGGCTCCCTGGGCAAAGTGTGATCCCTCTCTTGTAAACAGACTGGAGGGATCAGCCCAGTTTCCTGGCTCAGGAGTGGTGGGGCTGTGACTTCATTCCAGCCCTTTGGACTCTCCTGATCTGAGGCTCTTTGCATGCACACCTGGCCTGAACAGCAGTGAGCCAAAGGGACAAAGCAAGAGCACTCTTCTCTCTGCCTAGCAGTGGGAGTGCAGCTGCTGCTGCTGCTGCTAAGTCGCTTCACTCGTGTCCGACTCTGTGTGACCCCATAGACGGCAGCCCACCAGGCTCCCCCGTCCCTGGGATTCTCCGGGCAAGAACACTGGAGTGGGTTGCCGTTTCCTTCTAGCAGTGGGAGTGCAGCTGCTGCTGCTGCTGCTAAGTCGCTTCACTCGTGTCCGACTCTGTGTGACCCCATAGACGGCAGCCCACCAGGCTCCCCCGTCCCTGGGATTCTCCGGGCAAGAACACTGGAGTGGGTTGCCGTTTCCTTCTCCAATGCATGAAAGTGAAAAGTCAAAGTGAAGTCGCTCAGTCACGTCTGACTCTTCGCGACCCCATGGACTGCAGCCCACCAGGCTCCTCCATCCATGGGAGTTCCCAGGCAAGAGTACTGGAGTGGGGTGCCATTGCCCTCTCCGGGGAGTGCAGCAGGGGAGTTTATTTATGTTTTTGCTGAGTGATGGGGAATAAGTGACTTTTTCTTCCATGGTCAGCGCAGTTGCTAAGACAAAGAGCAAGCCCTCAGTAATTTAGTCTTGATCATCCTGAGAGTTGACCGTGGACATTTAAAAAAAATAATTTTATAATTCATTTTTTCTGTGGCTGTGCTGGATCAATTTTGAGCTTTCCAGCTGGCACAGTGGCAAAGAATTTGTCTGCCAATGCAGGACTCAGAGATTTGGGATAGATCCCTGAGACAGACAGATCCCCTGGAGGGGGAAATGGCAGCCCACTCCAGTGTTCTTGCCTGGAGAACTGCGCTGGGTCTTTGTTGCTATGTGGGCTTTCCTCTAGTTGCGGCGAGTGGGGGCTACTCTCGAGCTGTGGTGCAAAAGCTTTTCACTGCGATGCCTTCTCTTGTCTCAGAGCACGGGCTCTGGGGCACAAGGGCTTCAGTAGTTTCGGCTCCTGGCTCCAAGGCACAGGCTCAATAGTTGTGGCACAGGGATTTAGTTGCTCTGAGGCCTGTGGGATCTTCCCAGACCAGGGACTGAACCCATGTCTCCTGCATTGGCAGGCAATTTCNGCTCCTGGCTCCAAGGCACAGGCTCAATAGTTGTGGCACAGGGATTTAGTTGCTCTGAGGCCTGTGGGATCTTCCCAGACCAGGGATTGAACCCATGTCTCCTGCATTGGCAGGCAATTTCTTTACCACTGAGCCACCAAGGGATCTACCAGTGGAACATTTGGAGGCTCAAGGGATAGCTGCAGAAGGGCATTCTTTTTCACTTCCCTCCCACCAACCCTGGTCTCCTGATTTTTATCCATTCTAGTTAACCCAGCCTCTGAAACACAATACAGCCCTGGGAGAGTCTTCTGTAGGGCCTCCAGCCTGTTGCCCCAGCTACACTGCCTGGATCCCACAACTGCCTCAGGTATGCTTCCAAGGTGAGGATTTTTAGAGGCCCTCTTGCCATCCTCTGCTTAGTCCACCCACCCAACTGACCGTCACTCTCCATACCCTCTGTAAACTGTAGTCACCCACAACCCATCAGCACCCTGCACACTTTTGCTTCTGCGAGGGGAACCACTGACTGAAACCATCCTCCCTGGCCAGGCACCACAGTAACTATTTACAAGAGTTATCTTACAATAGCAGGTCCATGGAACTAACAAGCTACCATCAACTTNTTTTTTTTTATTTTAATTTTGGACATGCACATACTGCTTTATTTATTTGTTTATTTATTTATTTGTTTTTGGCTGCACTGGATCTTTCGTTGCTCTGTACGGGCTTTCTCTAATTGTGGAGGTGGTGGGCAGCTCCTCTCTAGCTGCAGTGCAAAAGCTTCTCATTGCAACGGCTTCTCTTGGGGAGCCAAGCTCTAGGCATGGGGGCTTCAGTAGTTGCACACATTGTGGCTTGAGGACTAGAGTATGCAGGCTTCAGTAGCTGCAGCTCGCGGGCTCTAGAGCTCTGGCTCAGTAGTTGTAGCACAAGGCTTAGTTGCTCCACGGAATAAACACAGCTGTTCTGGATCACCTGTAGGGATACACATCTCTTATTCCTCAGCCTCCAACAGCTGCTCTGCAGGGCAGGTCATGGACCAACCCCCACCCTAGCATCTCTCTCAGAAGTCTGATATCATCTTAAATCATTTGGAGATTTCTCATAATAAGATTCCATACTAAGGCTTAGATTCCATACTAAACCTGTGTTGACACCAATATAAAAACAACATGCTAACCGATTGTCCTTAGAGTGAAACAGAGGCACCAGTTGATCCTCCACTGGAGAGACAGGGACACCCCCAGCTAACTTCAGGCCAACCTGGGGGATGCTCCCTGCTGTTGAGACGTGAGGGAGATAGGGCTGGTGATTCCTGCCCTAGCGGCTCCCTGGGCAAAGTGTGATCCCTCTCTTGTAAACAGACTGGAGGGATCAGCCCAGTTTCCTGGCTCAGAAGTGGTGGGGCTGTGACTTCATTCCAGCTCTTTGGACTCTCCTGATCTGAGGCTCTTTGCATGCGCAACTGGCCTGAACAGCAGTGAGCCAAAGGTACAAAGCAAGAGCACTCTTCTCTCTGCCTAGCAGTGGGAGTGCAGCTGCTGCTGCTAAGTCGCTTCAGTCGTGTCCGACTCTGTGTGACCCCATAGACAGCAGCCCACCAGGCTCCCCTGTCCCTGGGATTCTCCAGGCAAGAACACTGGAGTGGGCTGCCGTTTCCCTCTCCAATGCATGAAAGTGAAAAGTCAAAGTGAAGTCGCTCAGTCATGTCTGACTCTTCGCGACCCCATGGACTGCAGCCCACCAGGCTCCTCCATCCTGTAGGCTACGGTCCACGGGGTCGCAAAGAGTCGGACACGACTGAGCGACTTCACCTCTTCACCTCAATAATAAGAAGAATCAGAACAATCACTATTCTTATTTACTATCTCTGAACAAGCAGTTGGGAATAAGAGTGTGAAGATGTGTATAAGAGACAGCCACCAGGCTCCTCCATCCATGGGAGTGCCCAGGCAAGAGTACTGGAGTGGGGTGCCATTGCCCTCTCCGGGGAGTGCAGCAGGGGAGTTTATTTATTTATGTTTTTGGTGAGTGATGGGGAATAAGTGACTTTTTCTTCCATGGTTAGAGCAGTTGCAAAGGCAAAGAACAAGCCCTCAGTAATTTAGTTTTGATCATCCTAAGAGTTGACCATGGACATTAAAAAAAATAATTTTATAATTCATTTTTTCTGTGGCTGTGCTGGATTAATTTTGAGCTTTCCAGCTGGCACAGTGGCAAAGGATTTGTCTGCCAATGCAGGAGACTCAGAGATTCAGGATAGATCCCTGAGACAGACAGATCCCCTGGAGGGGGAAATGGCAGCCCACTCCAGTGTTCTTGCCTGGAGAACTGCGCTGGGTCTTTGTTGCTATGTGGGCTTTCCTCTAGTTGCGGCGAGTGGGGGCTACTCTCGAGCTGTGGTGCAAAAGCTTTTCATTGCGATGACTTCTCTTGTCTCAGAGCACGGGCTCTAGGGCACAAGGGCTTCAGTAGTTTCAGCTCCTGGCTCCAAGGCACAGGCTCAATAGTTGTGGCACAGGGATTTAGTTGCTCTGAGGCCTGTGGGATCTTCCCAGACCAGGGATTGAACCCATGTCTCCTGCATTGGCAGGCAATTTCTTTACCACTGAGCCACCAAGGGATCTACCAGTGGAACATTTGGAGGCTCAAGGGATAGCTGCAGAAGGGCATTCTTTTTCACTTCCCTCCCACCAACCCTGGTCTCCTGATTTTTATCCATTCTAGTTAACCCAGCCTCTGAAACACAATACAGCCCTGGGAGAGTCTTCTGTAGGGCCTCCAGCCTGTTGCCCCAGCTACACTGCCTGGATCCCACAACTGCCTCAGGTATGCTTCCAAGGTGAGGATTTTTAGAGGCCCTCTTGCCATCCTCTGCTTAGTCCACCCACCCAACTGACCGTCACTCTCCATACCCTCTGTAAACTGTAGTCACCCACAACCCATCAGCACCCTGCACACTTTTGCTTCTGCGAGGGGAACCACTGACTGAAACCATCCTCCCTGGCCAGGCACCACAGTAACTATTTACAAGAGTTATCTTACAATAGCAGGTCCATGGAACTAACAAGCTACCATCAACTTGAAGAATTCAGGAAAGGTCAAAAGGAGATGCCAGTTCATATGTCCTCCCAGAATCCTTCCCGCTGGAATCCATCTTGGCCAAGCAATGTGTGCACCACCAGGAAGGACCTTGAGCCAGAATGGTTGGCCAGAGACAGTCCAGAAGCTAATCCCATCACCGAGATTGCAAGTCGTGTGGCAGAGCAGTTCTTGTGGGTTCCCTTATCCTGCTGCTACGTGGATGCCCCTTCCCAATAAATTCTCTTGCTTTGTCAGCACATGTGTCTCCTTGGACAATTCATTTCCAAGCATTAGGCAAGAGCCCACTTTCAGGCCCTGGAAAGACCTTCCTGCAAAACTTTCACAGTTGACATGTAATTTTACTTAGAATTAGTTGTGCCCAAACCCGACTGTGACTTGTTGTGGCACTTCGCTGTTGTTCAATCACTAAGTCCTGTTCGACTCTTTGCAACCTCATGGACTGCAGCACACCAGGCTTCCCTAATCCTCACTATCTCCCAGAGTTTGCTCAAACTCAAATTCATGTCCATTGAGTCAGTGATGCCATCCAACCATCTCATCCTCTGTTGCCACCTTCTCCTCCTATCCTCAATCTTTCTCAGCATCAGGGTCTTTTCCAACGAGTTGGCTCTTCACATTAGGTGGCCAAAGTGTTGGAGCTTGAGTTTCAGTATCAGTCCTTCCAATGGATATTCAGAATTGATTTCCTTTAGGATTGACTGGTTTGATCTCCTAGCAGTCCAAGGGACTCTCAAGAGTCTTCTCCAGAACCACATAATTATGGAATTTGATTATTATGTAAACAGATAAAACCTAAGTGCAGAAGATTTTCTTGGAAAACTAACCTAAATGCTTTGGAAGGATTTAATAAAGGCAAATCATATAAAACAATTTTAGATGGAGATGAGAAAAAAGATAAGGGGAAAGATATCGAAGAGCCAGGATTCTGAACTCAGATAACCTCACAAGCATCTCTACCACTTCTCCCACTTTAAAGAAGTGGGACTGAAAATCCTCAGGGATGAATTATAGATATGCTTCCTGTGGGAAAGAAGACTCATAACTCCCAAGGGCAGATCTACAAGCACTGCCCTGACTCCACGGTAAAAAAAAAAAATGGAAGCATATTTATGTGATTTACATAAAAATAAAATGTTTAAGGACAATTCATTTGAAATAATTTCACTCTTTGAGTGTTTTGATCAACACACTGGCTTCCAGGATTGAGTGTGTTGGATGAGAGAGCTCTGATTCACTGCAGTTATGGAGGATGTGGGGGTGCTGACTTGCTGCAGATCCCTGGACTTCAGAGAGGGACTTGCACGGGAGCCTGTGGAGTCAGTGGTGCTGTGAGTGTCTTAAAGGCAGCTCAGCTCTGGGGGCCACCAGGCTCATAGAGCCTTTCCTTTCCTTTCTGCTTCTCACTGTGCAAGTTCTCCTCCTCCCGCTTGTGCATGAGCAGCATCATAGCAGGGACCAGGGACGGTTTTGCTCCCCACTGCATCTCCATAGCGCTAGATTCTGAGCTAACATCGGCCCATGAATGAATACACGAAGGGGTCTCGGGAACACCAGAGAAGTTCCTAGGTCACCTGGGTGTGTGTTTTAAAAAGGACTTATTTTTTTCTTTTTTAAGAGCAGTTTTAGGTGCACAGCAAAATGAGAGAAAGGTACGGAGCGTTCCCATATATGTCTGCCGCTCAGTAGGCTTAGCCACCTCCCACCTCTTTGTCGATATCCCCGCAGAGCGGTACATTTGTTGCAAACAACTGTTGAACCTATGCAGACACACCGTCATCACCCAAAGTCCATAGTTTACATTAAGGTTCAGTCTTGGTTTTGTATATCCTATGGGTCTGAACCAATGTATAATGACAGATACCCATCTGTATAGCATCATAAAGACTATTTTCACTGCCTTAAAAATTCTCTGTACTCTGTCTCTTACTGTTCCTAACCCCTGACCACGACTGGTCTTCTTAGTGTCTCCACACTTTTGCCTTTCCCAGAACATCGGTGAGTTCGAATCATATAGTATGTAGCCTTTTCAGATTGGCTCTTTACAGTTAAAGTTCCTTTGTGTCCTTTCACAGCTCGATAGCTCCTTTTTTTTAAGTGTTGAATGATATTCCATTGTCTGGATGTTTATTTATGCATTCACCTACTGAAGGGCCTCTTTGTTGCTTCCAGGTTTTGACAATTATAAATAAAGCTGCTAGAAGCAGTTTTACAGTGCTATAAACAATGTGCAAGTTTCTGTATGGGCATAAGTTTTCAACTCATTTGGGTAAATACCAAGGAGTGCAATTGCTAGATCATATGGTAAGAGTATGTTTAGTTTTGTAAGAAACTGCCAAGCTGTCTTCCAAAGTGGCTGTACCACTTTGCATTCCCACCAGCGATGAATGAGATCATTCCTGTTGGTTTTATATTCTCACCAGTATTCGATGTTGTCAGAGTTTCAGATACTGGCCCTTCTAATAGGTATGTAGTGCTGTCTCATTATTGGTTTAATTTGTACTCCCCTGATGGCACATGAGGTAGAACATCTTTTTATATGCTCCTTTGCCACCTGTATATTTTCTATGGTGAGTATGCTTGTGCATGCAAAGTCGCTTTAGTTGGGTCCAATTCTTTTTGATCCTATAGATTGTAGCTCGCCAGGCTCCATGGGATTCTCCAGGTAAGATTACTTAGAGTGGGTTCCCATGCCCTCCTCCATGGGATCTTCCCGATCCAGGGACTGAACCCTCATCTCTTGTATCTCCTGCATTCGCAGGGCAGATTCTTTACCACTAGGGCCACCTAGCCACAGAAAACTTTGTACAATATGTAAATCAAATAGCACAGTGCTTGGACACAGAGAGTGTTTAGGAATCCAGTACATCTTGGTTTGAATTATCTCCCCATCTACTTGCTATGTGACTTTTGGTAAATTACTTAATCTCAGTATAAATCTTAGTTTTTCACCTGCAAAATGGGTTTTTCGCCGTCTCACAGGATTATTGTGAGAATTAAATTAGAAAATATAAATTGCTAAGGGTAGAGCAGAGCTTCCCAACCTTGGCACTATTAACATTTTGGGCTGGTTAATTCTGTATTGTAGTAGCAGTGCTGGGCATTCCAGGATGTTTAGCAGCATCCCTGAGCTTTACATACTCAGGGCTATAGCAACTCTCACACACTGGTGAAAGCCGAAAGTGTCTCCTGAACTTCCCTGGTGGTCAGGTGGGAATCCACCTGCTGATGCAGGGGACATGGGTTCGATCCCTGGTTCGGGAAGATCCCACGTGCTCTGGGGCCACTAAGCCAGAGTGTGACAACTACTGAGCCCAGGAGCCATGACTCCTGAAGCCTGGGCGCCCTAGAGCCCGCGCTCCACAGCAAAAGCCAGGGCAGTGAGGAGCCACGTCCCACCACTAGGGGGCAACTCCCCGCTCTCCACAGCTGGAGAAAAGCCTGCGCGGCAGCGAAGACCCAGTGCAGCCGAAAAGAAAACAAATAAATGGAAACGTTTAAAAAGGACTCATTTCAGACTCATAGAAAGTGCTCGACAGACAGTAACTAATATTATTTGCTGAATGAGTGGGCTGTTTAGGAGGAGAGTGGAGCGTGGTGCTTAAGCGCATGGATGGCGGCCTCAAACTCTTGAGCTCTGGTCCCAACTGTACCACCTCCCAGCTCTGAGACCTTGAGCACATTATTTAACATCTCTGTGCCTCTGTTTCTCATCTGTAAAAGAGGAAGCTTGTTATCTACTTTATTGGGCTACTGTAAGAATTAGATGAGATGATACAGATCCAGCATTTAGAATAGAGTCTGTCATATTGTAAGCCTCAGGTTAAAGCGTCTGCCTCCAATGCGGGAGACCTGGGTTCGATCCCTGGGTCGGGAAGATCCCCTGGAGAAGGAAATGGCAACCCACTCCAGTATTCTTGCCTGGAGAAGTCCATGGACGGAGGAGCCTGGTAGGCTACAGTCCACGGGGTCGCAAAGAGTCGGACACGACTGAGCGACTTCACCTCCTCACCTCAATAATAAGAAGAATCAGAACAATCACTATTCTTATTTACTATCTCTGAACAAGCAGTTGGGAATCAGAGTGTGAACACTGCTTGGGCATACAGTCTTCAGCCAGCCACCCAGGAATGAGACAGCTCTTCCTCATTTTACCCTCAGTCCCAGCTCTGCAGGAAGTCTGTCCAGCTTGCCTCTTGCCTCAGTAGCTTCTCAGGGGCTTGCTCATGGCAAGCAATCGGTCACTGCATTTAGAAGGAGTCCGTGTCACGGGCGGGATTTGCCCATACTGTTGTTTCCATCTGCAGATATAGTGCATGGGCAGAGGGCAGTCCAGTCCCCCAGGCTTCTCGTATGGAGGTGCTGAGGCCAGACGTATGGCCAAGGGGGCCAGGATTCCGTGGTTAATAATAAAGATAGGGGCACTAAGGTTCCTCTGCAGGGGACGGAGCCAGGCACTACACACCTGCTGGGACCTTGAACTGCTTCCTGTACCTCATCGTCACACAGAATACAGACAAGAAGATATGGACAAGTACTCACAGGACCGTGATCTCAGTATGCTGATGGCAGAGGCACGGGTGCTTGGCACACATCTAGGAAAGTAGATAACCCCATTCTTGGGCAGGGTGTACTAAGCAGGGTCTGGTTCACCTGCATAAAACAATAATACAGTGAATCCCTACATATGAGTGAGTTCTGCTCCGAGAGAGCGTGTTCTTAAGTCCAGCAAAGTGAGCCAAGGTACCCAACTAACACAATTGGAATTGTTGTTGTTCAGTTGCTAAGTCTTGTCCAACTCTTTGTGATCCCCTGGACTGTAGCCCGCCAGGTTCCTCTGCCATGGGATTTTCCCGGCAAAAATACTGGAGTGGGTTGCTATATATTTCCTTCTGCAGGGGATCAAGGTGCTATTTCACTCATACCTGACGTTGACAGAGTGCATATTCATATCTTTGAAAGTTCAAAACTTGAAGGTGAAGGGGATTTACTGTATAGAAAATAATAGGGGCTCAGAAAATTTATTTCTCTCTTACTACAAAAGCAATCTTGAGCTAGGCAGTCCAGGGTAACAGAATGTATCATCAGCTGTTAAGCCCCAGTTCACAGCTTAAGTTTCCTTAACCTCAGTCATTGTTTAAAATCTAAACTTGATCTTAACTGACTGATGCCTATCCTAAACTTAACCCTACTTCTAATACTAACTTCAACCCAACCCTAACCCTATTCCTACTCTGACTGAATCCTAAGCGTATCCTTCATACTAACCCTACCCCTATCTCAAACTCAACCTGAACTCCAACTCTAACCCCATCTTCCTCTTAACCCTAATCTCAACCTTAACTCTAACCCTGCGTTAGTTAACCTGAAACCTAATCACAACTTTAACCTTGTATTAGTCAGGTTCTCCAGAGAGACAGCCAATTGAGTGTGTATATACAAAGGAATTTTCAGGAATTGCTCACATGATTATGGAGGTTGGCAAGTCCAACATCTGCAGGCTGCAGACCCAGGAAGAGCTGATGCTGCAGCTCAAGTCCAAAGGCTGTCTGTTGGCAGAATGGCTCAGGCGAGGTCAGTCTTGTTCTGGACAGACTGATTAGATGAGCCCCACCCACACTGGTGCTTCCCAGGTGGCCCAGTGGTAAAGAATCTGCCTGACAATGCAGGAGACATGTGGCTTCGATCCCTGGGTCAGGAAGATCCTCTGAAGTAGGAAGTGGCACCCTACTCCAGTACTTTTCCCTGGAGAATCTCATGGGCAGAGGAGCCTGGTGGGCTACAGTTCATGAGGCTGCAGAGAGTGGGACACGAGTTAGTGACTAAGCACAATGTACATATGATACAATACACCCACATTATGAAGGGCAATCTGTTTCACTAAAAGCCCCTGATTTAAACGTCAGTCTCATGCAAAAACATCCTTACAGACACATTCAGGGTAATGTCTGACCACATACCTGGGCACCACCACCCAGCCGAGTTAACACATAAAATTAATCATCACAAACTTCAACCCACATCCTAGCCCTAACCCTAATCTCCTATGTCTTCTGTAAAGAGTCCATTCTCCCTGCCAAGCCAACTGTCTCTGAAATAGACTGGATGGCAAGACTCAAGGGGCCCACCAGGTGGGTGGAGTAGATGGGGACACCACCGGCCTCATGCAGCCAGCCCACTTTGGCACAGGGGGTTATTAACAGCCAGTGGTGAAGGGAAGTGGGCAGAACCACAACAGGAATGTTATGTTCTCAGATCCAGACCCACCAGGCAACATGAACATAGGAGGTATTTGCTGTACAGAGTGGTGTGACTTCAGAATGCTGTTTTACCACTTGGCCTTCATGTTACATTTAAGTACAATTGTAGCAAATTATGCCAATTTATATTTCACAGGCTTAGATTTAAAGGATTTTGAATACATATTCTCAATCTATGTAAATTATCTACTCTGGCCTCACATCCAGCGATCTTTATGAGAGGACTCTGGTGGGGTTTTTTGTTTTTCTCTTTTGAGGACTGTAATTTTTGTAGGAGGATTTTTTTACCAGCTTCTGTTAGCACTGGCTCACTGGGCATGGACCCAAGAAAGATTCAAAGGAGGAATGAAAGAGCATTAGTGAAATTCATCAGAACAAGGAACACTTTGTAGAGAGCAGAAGAAAATCGGTAGATGGCCCTGATTGTGCATGAGTCAACACACGTGTTTTGGATCCATGCAAAGAACTAGGATTGGCACTGCAGGAAATCAAATACAAGAGAGATGGTTATCAGGCATGGGGCGGGGAAACTGGAGAGGGGGCAGCAGGACCAACGCATGAGTTGCTTCCTACTCCCTCATTCTGTGCTTTATCAGAAAAACCTTTCTGTGCACTCTATGGGAAAAGGCAACTCCCCTGTATGAGTCTGGGTAGCCTGAGAAACAGGAGATACATTCCATAGGGATTTTGAAGAGCATTAATGAAGAGTTAGGAGCAGGGAAAGGGAACTAACTAGTGACAGTGAGGCACCCAGGGACAAGCATCACTGAGAAGCAGTTCCCAATCCCAGGCCTGAAGCGGTGGTAGGAAGGAATGAGAGTTTCAGCATCTCACGAGCTGGAGTGGCCGGAGAGGCAGTTGTCCTGAGCTGCAGTCCTGTAGGGCACGGTGCGGCCCCTGCCAGGGCTGAGGACAAGAAGAAGCTAAGAAGATGCTCTCACACTTCCCTCTGCTCCCATCAATGGTGTGTTGAATCCAGTTACTATTTCAGGGCCCACTGTATTCAACTCTTTTAAGCTCTAATATTAAGCTAGTTTGAAATCTCTCAAGGTGGAGTATTTGCACCACAGAAATAGGCAGATGCTACAAATCAAGATGTTTTTCTTTGGTGAGCTGGCTGATAAACATACCTCATCGTCACACAGAATACAGACAAGAAGATATGGACAAGTACTCACAGGACCGTGATCTCAGTATGCTGATGGCAGAGGCACGGGTGCTTGGCACACATCTAGGAAAGTAGATAACCCCATTCTTGGGCAGGGTGTACTAAGCAGGGTCTGGTTCACCTGCATAAAACAATAATACAGTGAATCCCTACATATAAGTGAGTTCTGCTCCGAGAGAGCGTGTTCTTAAGTCCAGCAAAGTGAGCCAAGGTACCCAACTAACACAATTGGAATTGTTGTTGTTCAGTTGCTAAGTCTTGTCCAACTCTTTGTGATCCCCTGGACTGTAGCCCGCCAGGTTCCTCTGCCATGGGATTTTCCCGGCAAAAATACTGGAGTGGGTTGCTATATATTTCCTTCTGCAGGGGATCAAGGTGCTATTTCACTCATACCTGACGTTGACAGAGTGCATATTCATATCTTTGAAAGTTCAAAACTTGAAGGTGAAGGGGATTTACTGTATAGAAAATAATAGGGGCTCAGAAAATTTATTTCTCTCTTACTACAAAAGCAATCTTGAGCTAGGCAGTCCAGGGTAACAGAATGTATCATCAGCTGTTAAGCCCCAGTTCACAGCTTAAGTTTCCTTAACCTCAGTCATTGTTTAAAATCTAAACTTGATCTTAACTGACTGATGCCTATCCTAAACTTAACCCTACTTCTAATACTAACTTCAACCCAACCCTAACCCTATTCCTACTCTGACTGAATCCTAAGCGTATCCTTCATACTAACCCTACCCCTATCTCAAACTCAACCTGAACTCCAACTCTAACCCCATCTTCCTCTTAACCCTAATCTCAACCTTAACTCTAACCCTGCCTTAGTTAACCTGAAACCTAATCACAACTTTAACCTTGTATTAGTCAGGTTCTCCAGAGAGACAGCCAATTGAGTGTGTATATACAAAGGAATTTTCAGGAATTGCTCACATGATTATGGAGGTTGGCAAGTCCAACATCTGCAGGCTGCAGACCCAGGAAGAGCTGATGCTGCAGCTCAAGTCCAAAGGCTGTCTGTTGGCAGAATGGCTCAGGCGAGGTCAGTCTTGTTCTGGACAGACTGATTAGATGAGCCCCACCCACACTGGTGCTTCCCAGGTGGCCCAGTGGTAAAGAATCTGCCTGACAATGCAGGAGACATGTGGCTTCGATCCCTGGGTCAGGAAGATCCTCTGAAGTAGGAAGTGGCACCCTACTCCAGTACTTTTCCCTGGAGAATCTCATGGGCAGAGGAGCCTGGTGGGCTACAGTTCATGAGGCTGCAGAGAGTGGGACATGAGTTAGTGACTAAGCACAATGTACATATGATACAATACACCCACATTATGAAGGGCAATCTGTTTCACTAAAAGCCCCTGATTTAAACGTCAGTCTCATGCAAAAACATCCTTACAGACACATTCAGGGTAATGTCTGACCACATACCTGGGCACCACCACCCAGCCGAGTTAACACATAAAATTAATCATCACAAACTTCAACCCACATCCTAGCCCTAACCCTAATCTCCTATGTCTTCTGTAAAGAGTCCATTCTCCCTGCCAAGCCAACTGTCTCTGAAATAGACTGGATGGCAAGACTCAAGGGGCCCACCAGGTGGGTGGAGTAGATGGGGACACCACCGGCCTCATGCAGCCAGCCCACTTTGGCACAGGGGGTTATTAACAGCCAGTGGTGAAGGGAAGTGGGCAGAACCACAACAGGAATGTTATGTTCTCAGATCCAGACCCACCAGGCAACATGAACATAGGAGGTATTTGCTGTACAGAGTGGTGTGACTTCAGAATGCTGTTTTACCACTTGGCCTTCATGTTACATTTAAGTACAATTGTAGCAAATTATGCCAATTTATATTTCACAGGCTTAGATTTAAAGGATTTTGAATACATATTCTCAATCTATGTAAATTATCTACTCTGGCCTCACATCCAGCGATCTTTATGAGAGGACTCTGGTGGGGTTTTTTGTTTTTCTCTTTTGAGGACTGTAATTTTTGTAGGAGGATTTTTTTACCAGCTTCTGTTAGCACTGGCTCACTGGGCATGGACCCAAGAAAGATTCAAAGGAGGAATGAAAGAGCATTAGTGAAATTCATCAGAACAAGGAACACTTTGTAGAGAGTAGAAGAAAATCGGTAGATGGCCCTGATTGTGCATGAGTCAACACACGTGTTTTGGATCCATGCAAAGAACTAGGATTGGCACTGCAGGAAATCAAATACAAGAGAGATGGTTATCAGGCATGGGGCGGGGAAACTGGAGAGGGGGCAGCAGGACCAACGCATGAGTTGCTTCCTACTCCCTCATTCTGTGCTTTATCAGAAAAACCTTTCTGTGCACTCTATGGGAAAAGGCAACTCCCCTGTATGAGTCTGGGTAGCCTGAGAAACAGGAGATACATTCCATAGGGATTTTGAAGAGCATTAATGAAGAGTTAGGAGCAGGGAAAGGGAACTAACTAGTGACAGTGAGGCACCCAGGGACAAGCATCACTGAGAAGCAGTTCCCAATCCCAGGCCTGAAGCGGTGGTAGGAAGGAATGAGAGTTTCAGCATCTCACGAGCTGGAGTGGCCGGAGAGGCAGTTGTCCTGAGCTGCAGTCCTGTAGGGCACGGTGCGGCCCCTGCCAGGGCTGAGGACAAGAAGAAGCTAAGAAGATGCTCTCACACTTCCCTCTGCTCCCATCAATGGTGTGTTGAATCCAGTTACTATTTCAGGGCCCACTGTATTCAACTCTTTTAAGCTCTAATATTAAGCTAGTTTGAAATCTCTCAAGGTGGAGTATTTGCACCACAGAAATAGGCAGATGCTACAAATCAAGATGTTTTTCTTTGGTGAGCTGGCTGATAAACATTTGCCAGCACTCCACTGCCTCCTGCTTTCTCATCTCCTTTTTCTGCCTAAGCCAACAGGAAGGCAGAGGGTGGGGGAGCTTGGGTGAAAGAATCCTTATGGGCCAGTCCCTGGGGCATGGAACAGGGCTGGGAGGGGGGTGGTGGTGCAGGAATTGTATGGGAGGAAGGCTCAGCAAACAGAGCAGCACATCCCGGCTGTCACTTAAAAAAAAATTTGCCTGTGGGGCTTCTTCATTGTGGGGTGAAGGGGCTTCTCTAGTTGCATCGCATGGGCTTAGTTGCCCCATGGCACGTGGAATCTTATTTCCCCAGTCAGGGCTAGAAAGAGGTTGGATTCTTAACCACTAGACCACCAGGGAAGTCCCCTGGTGTCACTTTTGATCCTCTTGTGTGCACACGTGCGTGCTAAGTCGATTCAGTCATGTCCGACTCCTTGCGACCCTGTAGACTGCAGCCCGCCAGGCTTCTCTGTCCATGGGATTCTCCAGTCAAGAATATTGGAGTATGTTGTCATGCCCTCCTCCCAGGGGATCTTCCCAACCCAGGAATTGAACCTGTGTCCCCTCATTGGCAGGCAGGCTCTTTACCACTAGTGCCACCTGGGAAATTCAATGATCCTCCTGCTGCTGCTGCTGCTAAGTCACTTCAGTCGTGTCTGACTCTGTGCGACCCCATAGGCAGCAGCCCACCAGGCTCCCCCGTCCCTGGGATTCTCCAGGCAAGAACACTGGAGTGGGTTGCCATTTCCTTCTCCAATGCATGAAAGTGAAAAGTGAAAGTGAAGTTGCTCAGTCATGTCTGACTCCTAGCGACCCCATGGACTGCAGCCCACCAGGCTCCTCTGTCCATGGGATTCTCCAGGCAAGAGTACTGGAGTGGGGTGCCAGTGCCTTCTCTGTTGATCCTCCTATCCTGCTCTAATCGTTTTAAGAAACTCATCACCACCTGCCATATTGCAGGCTCACGTTGACCCTCCTGGCTCTCTCACTAGAAGGGAAGCTCTTGGAGAGAAGGTACTTTGATTTCTTTTCTACCAAGTCTTTAGTACGTTGAACAGCTAGATTCTCAATAACCTTTTTTTTTTAAAAAATTCAGATTATCTATTAATCAGTGTAAACCCCAACACAATATACCAACATGATTTTGTGCATTTAAGGGGATATATTTCCTGGCTAAGCAATAAATTGTGCAGATGGCTTCTGGAAGACCTTCATTCTAAGCAGCTTTATAGTGAAACATTTCATTTAGGAATCTGGACCTTCTATCTTCAGGTTGCTGTAATCTACATTCATTGGGTGGAACTTGTATTGATCATTGGGACCCAGTTTGTTCCAGGGTTCTGGGTTATCCTTTCTGTCCCAGCTGACATCTGGATTGAGCAATGCCAGGCCCAGGACATCTGCTGCTGCTCCAGTACCTCTTGCTCCAGTAAATATGAGAAAGGGAATCAAACGAGGATGTTATTTGGCCTGACCAATCATCTGAAAGTGAAAGTTGCTCAGTTGTGTCTGACTCTTTGCGACCCCATGGACTTTACAGTCCTTGGAATTCCCCAGGCCAGAATACTGGAGTGGGTAGCCTTTCCCTTCTCCAGGGGATCTTCCCAACCCAGTAAAAATTCAGATTATCTATTAATCAGTGTAAACCCCAACACAATATACCAACATGATTTTGTGCATTTAAGGGGATATATTTCCTGGCTAAGCAATAAATTGTGCAGATGGCTTCTGGAAGACCTTCATTCTAAGCAGCTTTATAGTGAAACATTTCATTTAGGAATCTGGACCTTCTATCTTCAGGTTGCTGTAATCTACATTCATTGGGTGGAACTTGTATTGATCATTGGGACCCAGTTTGTTCCAGGGTTCTGGGTTATCCTTTCTGTCCCAGCTGACATCTGGATTGAGCAATGCCAGGCCCAGGACATCTGCTGCTGCTCCAGTACCTCTTGCTCCAGTAAATATGAGAAAGGGAATCAAACGAGGATGTTATTTGGCCTGACCAATCATCTGAAAGTGAAAGTTGCTCAGTTGTGTCTGACTCTTTGCGACCCCATGGACTTTACAGTCCTTGGAATTCCCCAGGCCAGAATACTGGAGTGGGTAGCCTTTCCCTTCTCCAGGGGATCTTCCCAACCCAGGGGTCGAACTGGGGTCTCCTGCATTGCAGGCAGATTCTTTACCAACTTAGCTGTGAGGGAAGACCAATCATCTAGCGGAGTCAATAACTTTTGTTGAATGAAAGAGTACATGGCAGAATTTAAGTGACTTAAGAGAAGTGTTGAGCTATGCAGAAGAGAGATTCCACATAGTGTGGCATGTCAGGTAGCTGTGCAACACCCAGGAGGAAAGGCCTAGCAGACAGTTGGAGAAACAGAGATTGGAGCTGAAGATTTGTTGTTGTTCAGTTGCTAAGTTGTGTCTGATTCTTTGTGATCTCGTGGACTGCAACACACCAGGCTCCTCTGTCCTCCACTATCTCCCAGAGTTTGCTCAGATTCATGTCCATTGAGTTGGTGATGCTACCTAAGACACAACCTGATTATGTTCTATCAGATTGAGGGCCTAATCGTGGAGGACACCAGTCTGCTGATATCACTGGAAGAATGTCAGAGAAGGGGACAAAGGCCAACGACAAGCCTTGGAGAGGGGAAGGGAGAATGAAAGAAGCAGACAGAGCTAGCCCAGACAGGGAAACAGCAGAATGAGCACGAGGCATGGAATCTAAGGAAGGGGCATGTCAGGGAGAAGGTGAGTGATGCCCATGGAAACTGGCATTTACTTAACACTCAACCCATGTTTATGCTGAATGAGGTCAAAGTGAAGCCTGAGAAATGGCTGCTAGACTGTATAATGAGGAAACACTTGTAACCAACACAAGACATTTTAATAAAGTGGTAGATTTAGAAGCCAGATTCCAGTGAGTTGAGGGATGAATGGATCACTTTAAAAATTCAGTGTATAATGCTACAACACAGATGAAACTTGAAAACATGCTGAGTGAAAAATGTCAGTCATAAAAGACTATAAATTGTATGATTGCATGTCTCTGTGACTATACCATTGAATTGTATACTTCAAATAGGTGAATGTATTGTATGTGAATTATATGTCAGCAGAGATGCTATTTTAAAACATGCTATGCTCATATAACTGAATATCAAAAAACAGAGCAAGCCAATCAAAAAATGGGCAGAAGATCTAAATAGACATTTCTCCAAAGAAGACATACAGATGGCCAGTAGGCACATGAAAAGATGCTCAACATCACCATTAGAGAAATGCAAATCAAAACTACAGTGAGGTATTTTCACACTGATCAGAATGGCCATCATCAAAATGTCTACAAATAATAAATACTGGAAAGGGTGTGGAGAAAAGGGAACCCTCCTACACTATCGGTGAAGCCACTATGGAAAACGGTACGGAGATTCCTTAAAAAACTTAAAATAGAGAGTTACCCTATGATCTAGCATTCCCACTTCTGGGTATGCATCTGGAGAAAACTCTACTTAGAAAAGATACATGTACCTCAGTGTTCATATCAGCACTATTTACAACCGCCAAGAAGGGGAAGCAACCCAAGTGTTGTAGAGATTGACAGGCAGGAAGGCTAGGGGGTCTTCAAATGGAGGGAATAGGCCGCAAGTGTCAGACATTTTTTCTCTCTACCTTAAGCGGTGGGAGGAAACAAACTACAAGTGTCAGATTTTTTTTTCCTTCTCCATACAAAATTAAAAGGAGGTTTCTCTATGGAAATGTTTTTCTTAAGCTATGTTAATGAAACTATGTATTTGCTTTGGAATTTGTCTTTCTTCAAAATGGTTCCACCTAAGACTAACTTTTTTTCTTTTCTCAAACCTTGGGCTGATAATAGGTCAACAGACCAGTATTCATATCAATTGTTTTATGGCTGGGGGATGACACACCTCGTGCCATCCTATCTCAAAAATGCATTTTGTGGGAGAGGGGCCTGGTGAAACTCCATCAGCCTTGAGGTGTCTCTCTTATCTGATTAACAGCTTTCTAACAGACATAACGGGGAAGGCAATGGCACCCCAGTACTCTTGCCTGGAAAATCCCATGGACAGGGGAGCCTGGTGGGCTTCAGTCCATGGAGTCGCTAAGAGTTGGACACAACTGAACGACTTCACTTTCACTTTTCACTTTCATGCATTGGAGAAGGAAATGGCAACCCACTCCAGTGTTCTTGCCTGGAGAATCCCAGGGACGGGGGAGCCTGGTGGGCTGCCATCTATGGGGTTGCACAGAGTCAGACATGACTGAAGTGACTTAGCAGTAATAGACGTAAAACAGCTTGCTAAAGACTAGCAGGGGGGTACTCTCCGTCCCCCTTCTGATGTCTATGTCAGAAGTTTTCTCTGTTCCTTTTCATACTTTAATAAAATTCTGCTACACAAAAGCTCTTGAGTGACCAAGCAGCGTGGTCCCTGGTCCCGAAGCTAAATCTTCCTTGGAGATCACGAATCCAGCACTGTTCACCATAAGCCATCATGTTCATCAATAGACAAATGGATAAAGAAGATGTGATATATATATTTATATATGCCATAAAAAATGAAATAATGCCAAATGCAGCAACATGGGGGGATCTAGAGACTATCACACTAAGTAAAGTAAGTCAGGCAGAACAAAACAAATATCATATGATATCACTTACATGTAGAATCTAAAATATGATACAGATGAACCTATTTAGAAAACAGAAACAGACTTACAGGGATAGAAAATAGATTTATGGTTACCAAAGGGGAAAGGTGAGTGATTAAGAATAAATCAGGAGTTTGGGATTAGCAGATACAACAAGGACCTACTGTGTAGCACAGGCAACTATATTCAATATCTTGTAATAAACTATGATGGAAAAGAATATATATATCACTTTGTTGTACCCCTGAAACTAACACGTCGTAAATCAACTATACTTCAATAAAAAATTAAAAAAAATTTATTATGAAATATTTTTGCTTACATACCCTGTATTTCCTTTACTCTTAAGCACCATTATCAGAAGTATCTTTTTTTTTAATTGATCGTGCAGTGTCACATGCAGGATCTTAGTTTCCTGACCTGGGACTGAACCCATAGCCCCTGAAGTAGAAGCATGGAGTCTTAACCACTGGACATCCAGGGAAGTCCCAGAAGCATTATTGTTTTACACACCACAGAGAAAGATAACAGCCTACCATGTAAACTATGGCACAAGGATATTTTTCTCACCACATTGATTGTGAGATGTACTTCAATTTCAGAGAGATGAAATTTTTTAAGATGTGTGCTTTAGAACCTGTGAAATAAGGTACATAGCATACATGTGTGGTTGCAGAGGAGGCAGGCATATATAGGCAATGTATATAGGTGTATACAGGCAGGCTGGATATAGGCAATGTACTAAACAAGTATAATAGTCTGAGTACCTGGGTACTCACCCTTGGTACAGTTGCAGCCCTTTCTAGGCCTTTCTTTTTTCTCCTCCTGTAGTGGTCACCATCTTGTTTTTTGTTTTTTTGTTTGTTTTGTAATGTGGTACAATATACATAACATAGAAGTTTCCATTCTAATCATTTTTAAACGTGCAATTCAGTGGCATTAAGAACATTCACGTTGTTGCGCAACTCTCACCAGTATCTGTCTCCAGAACTTTGTCATCCTCCCAAACTCAAGTTAAATAAGCTGAGTTAAACAATACCCCTCATTCTTCTCTTCCCCAGCCCTGGTAACCACTGTTTTACTTTCTTTCTCTACAAATTTGGCTACTCCAGGTATTTGACATAAGTAGATTCGTACAATGTTTGCCCTTTGGTGGCTGGCTTACTTTTACTCAGTAAAATGTCATCCAGGTTCAATCTTGCTGTAGCCTGTGTCGTAATTTTCTACTTTTTAAAGGCTGAATAATATTCTATTGCATGGTTACATCACATTTTACTATTTATTTATCTATTCATCCGTTGATGGATGTCTGGGTTGTTTTCACCTTTTGCATTATTTCACAGTAAATAATGCTGTTATGAACACTAGTACACAAATAATTGAGTCTCTGCTTTTTGTGTTTATATACCCAGAATTGAGAATTGCTAGCTTCCCTGGTGGCTCAGAGGTTAAAGCGTCTGCCTCTAATGCAGGAGACCTGGGTTCAATCCCTGGGTCGGGAAGATCCCCTGGAGAAGGAAATGGCAACCCACTCCAGTATTCTCGCCTGGAGAATCCCATGGACAGAGGAGCCTGGTAGGCTACAGTCCACGGGGTCGCAAAGAGTCGGACACAACTGAGCGACTTCACCTCACCTCAGATTAAAAGTTATTCTATGTTTAATATTTTGAGGAATTGCTGTATGGTTTTCTGCAGTGGCTGCACTATTTTACATTTTCACCAGCAGCACACAAAGGTCCCAGTTTCTCCACAGCCAACATTTGTTTTTCTCTGTGTGCTTGTTTTAACAGCCATTCTAACAGGTGTGCCTTCCATCCTGATTTTGAGTGTGCAATTCTTTGGCTCTTCTTTATCATCGTAGTAAATACACATACCTCTAAATAATACATTGCTCAGTTGTGCAAGTTTTAAAACTTTACTCCATTTCCAGAAGAGTCGGGTGGGGTAGGATGTGCAGGCCCCAGCGGCAGTGATTCCTGGCTTTTTGCAGGGAACTTGGAGGGGTGGCTTTTGGGGGCACAAGGCAGAAGGCGGCTCTCAGAATTCTCAGATGGGGGCCTGAGAATCCTGTGCTTATTAGACCTGCAGCCTCACTCCCAGAGGCCTTTGCAGGATCTCCTGGAACTCAGAAAAGGCAGACCGTGAATGAAGACGCTCAGCTGCAGTGGGCTGAGGGATGGAGGGGAAGGGAAGCGGCGGCGTCCACAGCCGGAGTCTCTCACCACCGCGAAACACGACAGAGGAGCCGCTCCTCCCACGCGTGCCATCTGCCGCATGGTCACCCTTCCGCCTCGTTCTATTGATAGGCTCGGGGAGAGTGTTCCACCTCAGCGCAAAACAAGTTGAGTCCAGTAAAAATCTGGACTCAAAAAATCTGGAGCTCAGTGTACTCAGAGTCTTACCGTCAGGGGAGGAGTTAGGCCCGGGGCTTCTGGGCCCTTCCAGTGTGCCCCAGAGCCTAACGGGTGGAGCTAGAAAGGAAGGTCAGAGGCATCTTGAGACAGGTGCTCAGAGGGAAAACGGCCCGTGCAGTATGGCTCCGTGGAAAGACAAGTTCAAATCCTGACTCTTCCACTTACCTGCTGTGTGACCTGTGGGAAGTTACTTACCTTTTCTGAGCCTTGCTTGTTTCAGCTGTAAAGCGGAGATTCCTATTCTATTTGCAGATCAATTTGAGGACTAAAAAAGATACTGCATGTGATTCACTAGTACAGTTCCTGTTGTATGTTGTTGTTTAGTCGCTAAGTTGTATCCAACTCTTTGCCACCCACACGGACTGTAGCCCGCCAGGCTCCTCTGTCCATGGGATTCTCCAGGCAAGAATACTGGGGTGGGTTGCCATTCCCTTCTGCAGGGGATCTTCCTATCCCAGGGATGGAACCGCCGTCTCCAGCTTTGGTAGGTGGATTCTTCACCGCTGAGCCACCAGGGAAACCCTCCTGGTGTTTAGGAAGCACTTAATAAAAAATAATTACGTTCTTGCAATGGAATGCCACTCAGTAATAAAAAGGTATGGACTACTGATACAAGCAGCAACCATACTTCCTGGGAGACGCTCCCCGCAGTCCATCCATAGTCCACGGACGGGCTGCAGGGCACCGGGGGGTATCACTCCACTCCTTTGACCTGGCAGCTTCAAGCAGGTGCGGGAGCCCTCTGGACCTCCCTGCAGCCGAGCTTCGCTTCTTTTGTTCATGTTTGGCATACCTGTCGTGACCACGGCCACCTGCTTTCATAGTGGTGGTCACTGCAGCCACGATTCTAAGGCAAGAGGGCACCAGAGAGGGTGGGAGGCAGAAGGGACCTATCTGATCCAAGCTCATTTTTGCTCGAGAAAGAAGAGGCCTGAGAAGTGGGGAGCCACTCATGGTCCCTGGCTGGCTCCTTCTGCTCCCTCCACCAAGCAGAGGCTGAGCCCCCAGCGCTGTGCGCGAGCATGGACCCTGGGTGTCTCCCTTGAAGACTTCTGTGCGAACCCTTCTTTCCCTGGCTGGCCACTGTTCACCCTGCACTGATCCTTGCCAGGTGGGAAGGACAGCTGGCCCCTTGTCGGGCTCAAGGGCTCATGTAACGTCCCTGGAGTGCTTCCAGAGTCATGTATGTGTGTGTGTGTGTGTGTGTGTGTGTAGGGGTGCACGACACAAGGAGGTTTGGAAGACTGTCACAACCATGTTCTGAATCCCCAGAGGTCACAGGTTCCCTGGCACAGAGCTTCTGCCGCAATCTCCAGGGCTGAGCATGCAGGCCTGAGGGTGGCCCACGGACTGATTTCGTCTGGTCCACGCAGCCATTGGTTTTTGTTCTAATTGCATCAGTTGCCAAATGGAAAAAAGGAGAGATTTTTAACAAAACTCCAGATCTGCAGCTTTTTTGACAAACTGGTAAATCTAGCATCATTACATCCGCCTTGTTGAAGGACAGTGGTTGTCTGGGGTTGAGTCACAACTGCTTCTCTAATAATAGTGATAATAATGCTGCTGATGATCTTAATAATAATAACAATAACAAACACCTGGGGAGCTCTGCTGATGTGCCAGGCATACTTTGCATGCAATTCATTTATCACATCCCCCAGGACCAACTTTGCCTATTTAGGGTTTTGGCCTGATGCCTACAGGCTTCAGTTTGCAGCCGTGTTCCAGAGGAGGAGGAAGAGCTTGGAGGGAGGAGCCTGGGGCTCTGGTGCATCTTTCAGGCTGCCACCCTGGGCTAACGGGAGAGTGTATCTCCTTACCGCTGCACCAGCCCCTTTCCGGGTCCATTTTAATCTCATTTCTTCCCCTTGGCAGCAGCCATCACACTTCACACTACCTCGTCCCACTGCCCACTGTTGCTTCCAAACCCCAGCAACCTTTTTGATTTGGTTCTCAGGAGGGTGGAGGAGCACCTTGATCAGGGCCATGTCAACTTGTTAGATATAACAGCACCAGAAGACTCAGGGAGATGGGGGAGGGCTTGCTGGGTGTTGGTTTATTACTTCAGGGGGCCTTGGAAGGTAAAGTCTTGATGAAATTTCATGTTGGAATATAGCCTTGATTTCTGCAAAGCATCTGATGAAATGCCTCAAGTCCTTACAGCCAAGCTGAAGAAATGTGAGCAAGCTGATGGTGGACTAGGTGGATTAAAAAAAAAATTTTTTTTAATTGGAATATAGTTGATTTACAATGTTGTGTTAGTTTCAGGCAGGTGTACAGCAAAGTGAATCATATATAGCAGGCAGATTCTTTTTCATCTGAGCCATCAAGGAAGTCTATGTATATTTATAGGCAGGAGATTGCCAGTAACTATCACTCTGATGGAGATCAAGTTCATCATTGTGCATTGTTATGGAGAAATGAAGTACAAGGCCAAGTGTTTTCTCCAATTAAAACAGGCGTGTGCCCTTCTCACGGGCAAACACTAGAGTCTGTTGTCTCCTGGGTCAAAGGGAGATGGCAGGTGAAAGATTATAGGGTCTCAGCTCCCCCGTGGACACTCAGGGATTCGGCTGAAGCCAAGATAATCCCTGGATGAGGAGAAGAAAAGGAGAAACAATTGTGATGAAGGAAAACAAACTGGAGTTAGAAGAGGAAGGGGACAGGGGAAGGTGGTGTTGACTATAAAGATGCAAAATGTGAGAGTTGTGAGCTCAGTTTTATTTGGGTCAAAATGAAGACTGCAGCCTGGGAGACAGCACCTCAGAGAGCTCTGAGAGACTGTTGCAAAGAGGCAGTCGGGGAAGGCCAACATATAAGATTTTGGTGAAGGAGGAGTTCAGTGCACTCAATTGCTTGACAGAAGATTTCCTGCTAGTCACGAGGAGCTGATGTTACCATGGAGGGATTCAGCGCTTTTCTAGATATGAAGAGATGCAAGGATCAGGATCATGAAATCAGTCCCTGAAACTATCTATCTGAAGACCTGTTCCACGAGTTTCCCTAAAGCACAGAGTGGCTCACTTTCCACCCTGAGCTCCTTGTGAGGATGTTGAAGTTCAACAGCTGCAGCAGCACAAGAGTCAATCTCCGCAGAAGCAGATGGCAAGTGCCCTTGGCAAGCGCCAATTTGTAGCTGACAGTGAGGCGGAGGGAATGAGGGAGGCACGGAGGGTCTCTCTAGCCTTGCCCTTTTATAGGGGGCACGACGTCCAGGGGGCTGGCAGTGTTCCAGAAGTGACTGCTGGGGCTGTAGAGGAAGGAGTGGATGACTGTGACAAGGGAAGCTGTGGGCACTGCCCCTCACACCCACTGGCATGTAGGACTTTAACACCAAACAATTCCCAAGCTCCCGAGCATGGAGGTGGCTGCTGCCGGTGTACTTCCTGCAGTCTGGGAGCAGCCGTGGCTCTGGCTGAAGGGGCTGGAAGCCCGTTTGTCTCCTGAGAGCTCAGGAGAACTGTGTGCCTGTTTACTCTCATATATTAAGAAGGGCAAGTGGGATATTTTGCCTGGAGTGAGAAGTGGAATTTTTCTCTGGAGCTCCAGTCTCTAGGTTCTTGGTATGCAGCAGATGCTCAATAAGTGCTGAGAAAGGAAAAGGATGAAGCCTGAGTGGGAGTGAGTACTAACAGCTCAGAGGGACTTGGAAGCCTGTTCTGAAGGTGGCGAGGGCAGGAGGAGCCTCCCATGGAGCCAGCCTCACCCCTCGAACAGATCACACAGCCCTCTTACAGTTATCCACGTAATATGCGCACGTGGTTAAAAAGATCAAGTGGTACACAAGGCTTATCATGAGAGCAACAGATCCCTGCCTTTTCCTGTCCCACTCCCCAGAGGCAACACTATAGTAAAATGACCTCCCCTCAGAGATCATTTCTTTAACTGTTTAGGAGTCCCTTGGACTGCAAGGAGATCCAAGCAGTCCATCCGAAAGGAAATCAGTCCTGAATATTCATTGGAAGGACTGATGTTGAAGCTGAAACTCCAATACTCTGGCCACCTGATGCAAAGAACTGACTCATTTGAAAAGACCCTGATGCTCGAAAGGATTGAAGGCGGGAGGAGAAGGGGACGATAGAGGATGAGATGGTTGGATGGCATCGCGGACTCAGTGGACATGAGTTTGAGTAGACTCTGGGAGTTGGTGATGGACAGGGAGGCCTGGCGTGCTGCAGTCCGTGGGGTTGCAGAGTCGGACGCGACTGAGCGACTGACCCGAGCTGAGTCATCACTATTTTAATTGATTTTGGCTGTGCTGGGTCTTTGTGGCTGTGCTCCGGCTTTCTCTCGTTGCGACACGTGGGCTACTTAACGCAGTGCTGCTCTTACTGCACAGCGCAGGCTCTAGAGTGCGCGGGCTTCCGCAGTTGCTGCAAGAAGTCTCAGGAGTGGTGGCACAAGAGCTCAGTTGCCCCTCAGCATGTGGGGTCGTCTCAGACCAGGGATCGAACCTGCGTCCCCTGTATCGGCAGGTGGATTCCTAGCCACTGAACCACCCGGGAAGTCCAGCCCTCAGAGATATTTATTGCAGCATTAGAAATATCTAACTTCACAATAGAAAAGCATTGGAAATGACCTAGCCGTCCATCAAAGGGTCAATGAATGCTATACCACAGCAGAAAAAACAATGAAGAACCTCTTTATGTACCAA
Source organism: Oreotragus oreotragus (assembly GCA_006410675.1). NCBI lineage: Eukaryota > Metazoa > Chordata > Mammalia > Artiodactyla > Bovidae > Oreotragus > Oreotragus oreotragus. The sequence continues at coordinate 296,727 of SJYX01004767.1, forward strand.
TTTATAATGATCTCAGGATATATGAAGTATAAAAAGAGATACAGTTGTGTTTGTATAGCATGCTACCAGTTATGCAAAAAAGGGGAAAAAAAGATATATATGCATCATCATTTTTATAGAATGCTTAGGAAAGCCCTGGTACATTTGAGTAGAGAGCTGAGACAGCGAGGAATAAAGCGTGCATGTGTGCATGTATTATATACACAGAATCATTTGTTAGGTTATGAGTGAAACTGGTTATATTTTTTGCCTCCCAGGGAAGAGATTGTGTTGGCTAGGAAATGGGTGGGAGGCATTCATTCATCCTCTTTTATGTAATTTATACGACTTGCTTATCAAAAAACATTTAAGGACCTCTTTGTGGTGGATAGAATTTAGGGTGATCCAAATGGTCCCAGCCTGCAGGAGTTCACATCTCCTGCCTCCCATGGCAAGGTGATGGGAGATTACTCCCATGATTATGCTGTGTTATAAAAGACTCTTTCTTGGCAGTCTGGAGTCAGAGACTCTCTTTATGGGTTTGATAGAGTCAGTGGCTGTGTTGGAGAAACCCTCATGGTAAGGAACCGTGGCCTCTGGGGACTTTAGGTGGCCTAGAAGCCCCAGGATGACTGCCAGCTAAAAGCCAATACAAAGCAGGGGGTTTCGGTCATACAACCACAAGGAAATTAATCCTGCCAGCAACCTGAATGAGTTTGGAAGACGATTCTCTCTTAGTCAAGTTTCAGATAAAACAGTTCCAGCTGATGCCTTGATTTCAGCTTAGTGAGACTCTATAGAAGATTCATGCCCAGACTCCTGACCCAGGGGGATTGTGAGATAACAAACACGTTGTTTTAGACTGTTAAGTGTATGGTGATTTGTTATGCAGCAATAGAAAACAAATATACTCTTTGAGCTGTTTCTTCTGGTATTTATCTTCATATATCTAAGGTAATGTGCTTATATTTCTTTCCTTGATCTACCAAATTTAGAATTTATCCACTGATGTTCTGATATGGCAAAGATTTCTTCTCTTCTCATGCCCTTCCTTCCCCTTCACCTTGCAGGAGAATGGCTTTGATACTTTCAGTTAATATCGGTAGTCAGTGTTTAATTATTGTACTGTGTAAATATTGTTTATAGCAGATCAAGTAATATGCATTGATTATATTTCTTATCTTCCTTTGTTTATCCTGGGATTTAAAATGATCTCATTTAAAATTTTTACCTAGTGCTTTTTTCGATGGAATGGCCGCTCCAGGCGCTACAGCAAGAAGTGCCTTGGCACCTGCTCTGTGGGTTGCTTGGAGGTGAGAAACTATGTTTAATGGATATTCATTCACCATGGCTTAGAAAGATGGAATGCTTTCAGGCCATTCTTATTGGAAAAAGACAGTGAACCTTTAAAGTCAGAAGTACAGACAATAGTTTCAGGCGGCACTACAGATTTGCTTTATTCCCATAGGTGGTTTGACGAAGCAAGGTTGTTAAAGAAATTTAAAAGTATGTTTTTAAAAAGCAGCATGGTAAAATGTACAGCCCTAACTCAGGAGAGCCCTGCTGCCTTTCACTGGCCTATATTGCCACACTTGGCTATAGTTAGGCCCTGAATATAGCTGCATTCTGCTAGCCCGAGTCCTGCCATGGGGAGCAACTGAGATCTGTCTCCGGGACGCACGATACTTTGTGTTGCTCCGTCTCTCGGTCATGTCCGACTCTTTGCGACACCATAGTCTGCAGCATGCCAGGTTTCCCTGTCAACTGCGGCACAGTTAGCTTCCCTGGGCTTCACTATCTCCTGGAGTTCACTCAGACTCACGCCCGTTGAGTCGATGATACCATCCAACTGTTTCATCCTCTAGCGCCCCCTTCTCTTCCTGCCCTCAGCCTTTCCTAGCATCAGGATAGTTTAGCATACACAAATTAATCAATGTAATATGTCATGTTAACAAACTGAGGAATAAAAAACATATGAACATCTCAAGAGATGTACAAAAAGCTTTTGACAAAATTAACCTTCATTTATAATAAAAATTCTCAATAACATGCATACAGAGGGAACATACCTCAACATAAAAAAGTCTGTATAAGACAAGAGCACAGTGACTGCCATACTCAAAGGTGAATAGCTGAAGGCATTTTCTTTAAGATCAGGAACAGGACACAGATGCCTGCTCTCATCGCTTTTATTCAACATCATATTGAAAGTCCTAGTCACAGCAATCAGACAGGAGAAAGAAATAAAAGGAATCTAAACTGGAAGGGAAGAAGCAGAACTGTCACTGTTTGCAGGTGGCATATTATATACAGAAAATCCTAGAGACACCGCCAAAAAGCTACTAGAACTCCTCAATTAATTTGCTAAAGTTGTAGGATACAGAATTATTGTACATAAATCTGTTGTAGTTCAATACTCTAACAATGAACTATCAGAAAGAGAAATTAAGAAAACAATCCCACTTATAAAATACTATATTATTAAAATAAATTTATTTTTGTAATTATATTTTGAAATCAAGAAGTATGATTCCTCCTGCTGTATTCTTCTTTCTGAATATCACATTGTGTGTTCTGGGTCTTTTATGGTTTTACATGAGTTTTAACATTCATTTTTTAATATCTGTAAAAATTGCCAGTATGATTTTTGATGGAGATAGTATTGAATCACTTTGGGCAGTATGGACATTTTAATAGTATGAAGTTTTTCAATGGCTGAACACAGAATGTGTTTTCCTTTATTTCTGTCTCCCTACATTGCAGGGGAGATTGAAGCTGTAATTCTAGGGGAAAAAATCTGGCCTTTGAGGTGACATAAATCTTACTCAAATCCCAGCTCTACCAACTACTATTTGTCAGTGAGTATTTGTCAGAGCTTGGGCCAATTCTCCTCTTAGTCGCAATTCTTCTTTTTGTAAAACAAGGATAATAATAACTAAAAAGGATTTAGAGGAATAAATTGAGATAATACTTGCCAATGTATGCAAAGTAGTGTAGTGCTTGACATACAGCAGGCAGTAGATATTATTACCATAGTTCAACAGATGTTTTCAATGCCATTTAGCTCTGTAGAAATACCTGCTACTCAAAGTATGATCCACAGACAGTAGCGTCCACTGGGGGACTTGTTTACAAAGTGCCAAAACTACTGAATCAGAGGATACGTTTTATGCTAAATGTTTCATATACATATTGAACTTGGATAAGCACTGGTCTAAACCACCTTAGATTACAAGTGGGGTTCCTGTTCATATATTTATTTTTTCCCTTATAAAAAAATATTCATTTACCTTCTTTCTCTCATTCTGGACATGTAAATGCTTAGGACAATATTATCGGGTAAAAATGTTCATTTTGATGAAGAAGCATTCACCATGGCTGTGAAGAAACTTGAATCTGTGGAATGAAATTGGATGGAAAATGTATAAATTGAGGGTAAATTAGCTGTCTGCCNGAAGCTGAAACTCCAATACTCTGGCCACCTGATGCAAAGAACTGACTCATTTGAAAAGACCCTGATGCTCGAAAGGATTGAAGGCGGGAGGAGAAGGGGACGATAGAGGATGAGATGGTTGGATGGCATCGCGGACTCAGTGGACATGAGTTTGAGTAGACTCTGGGAGTTGGTGATGGACAGGGAGGCCTGGCGTGCTGCAGTCCGTGGGGTTGCAGAGTCGGACGCGACTGAGCGACTGACCCGAGCTGAGTCATCACTATTTTAATTGATTTTGGCTGTGCTGGGTCTTTGTGGCTGTGCTCCGGCTTTCTCTCGTTGCGACACGTGGGCTACTTAACGCAGTGCTGCTCTTACTGCACAGCGCAGGCTCTAGAGTGCGCGGGCTTCCGCAGTTGCTGCAAGAAGTCTCAGGAGTGGTGGCACAAGAGCTCAGTTGCCCCTCAGCATGTGGGGTCGTCTCAGACCAGGGATCGAACCTGCGTCCCCTGTATCGGCAGGTGGATTCCTAGCCACTGAACCACCCGGGAAGTCCAGCCCTCAGAGATATTTATTGCAGCATTAGAAATATCTAACTTCACAATAGAAAAGCATTGGAAATGACCTAGCCGTCCATCAAAGGGTCAATGAATGCTATACCACAGCAGAAAAAACAATGAAGAACCTCTTTATGTACCAATTTATAATGATCTCAGGATATATGAAGTATAAAAAGAGATACAGTTGTGTTTGTATAGCATGCTACCAGTTATGCAAAAAAGGGGAAAAAAAGATATATATGCATCATCATTTTTATAGAATGCTTAGGAAAGCCCTGGTACATTTGAGTAGAGAGCTGAGAGAGCGAGGAATAAAGTGTGCATGTGTGCATGTATTATATACACAGAATCATTTGTTAGGTTATGAGTGAAACTGGTTATATTTTCTGCCTCCCAGGGAAGAGATTGTGTTGGCTAGGAAATGGGTGGGAGGCATTCATTCATCCTCTTTTATGTAATTTATATGACTTGCTTATCAAAAAACATTTAAGGACCTCTTTGTGGTGGATAGAATTTAGGGTGATCCAAATGGTCCCAGCCTGCAGGAGTTCACATCTCCTGCCTCCCATGGCAAGGTGATGGGAGATTACTCCCATGATTATGCTGTGTTATAAAAGACTCTTTCTTGGCAGTCTGGAGTCAGAGACTCTCTTTATGGGTTTGATAGAGTCAGTGGCTGTGTNTGGATAGAATTTAGGGTGATCCAAATGGTCCCAGCCTGCAGGAGTTCACATCTCCTGCCTCCCATGGCAAGGTGATGGGAGATTACTCCCATGATTATGCTGTGTTATAAAAGACTCTCTCTTGGCAGTCTGGAGTCAGAGACTCTCTTTATGGGTTTGATAGAGTCAGTGGCTGTGTTGGAGAAACCCTCATGGTAAGGAACTGTGGCCTCTGGGGACTTTAGGTGGCCTAGAAGCCCCAGGATGACTGCCAGCTAAAAGCCAATACAAAGCAGGGGGTTTCGGTCATACAACCACAAGGAAATTAATCCTGCCAGCAACCTGAATGAGTTTGGAAGACGATTCTCTCTTAGTCAAGTTTCAGATAAAACAGTTCCAGCTGATGCCTTGATTTCAGCTTAGTGAGACTCTATAGAAGATTCATGCCCAGACTCCTGACCCAGGGGGATTGTGAGATAACAAACACGTTGTTTTAGACTGTTAAGTGTATGGTGATTTGTTATGCAGCAATAGAAAACAAATATACTCTTTGAGCTGTTTCTTCTGGTATTTATCTTCATATATCTAAGGTAATGTGCTTATATTTCTTTCCTTGATCTACCAAATTTAGAATTTATCCACTGATGTTCTGATATGGCAAAGATTTCTTCTCTTCTCATGCCCTTCCTTCCCCTTCACCTTGCAGGAGAATGGCTTTGATACTTTCAGTTAATATCGGTAGTCAGTGTTTAATTATTGTACTGTGTAAATATTGTTTATAGCAGATCAAGTAATATGCATTGATTATATTTCTTATCTTCCTTTGTTTATCCTGGGATTTAAAATGATCTCATTTAAAATTTTTACCTAGTGCTTTTTTCGATGGAATGGCCGCTCCAGGCGCTACAGCAAGAAGTGCCTTGGCACCTGCTCTGTGGGTTGCTTGGAGGTGAGAAGCTATGTTTAATGGATATTCATTCACCATGGCTTAGAAAGATGGAATGCTTTCAGGCCATTCTTATTGGAAAAAGACAGTGAACCTTTAAAGTCAGAAGTACAGACAATAGTTTCAGGCGGCACTACAGATTTGCTTTATTCCCATAGGTGGTTTGACGAAGCAAGGTTGTTAAAGAAATTTAAAAGTATGTTTTTAAAAAGCAGCATGGTAAAATGTACAGCCCTAACTCAGGAGAGCCCTGCTGCCTTTCACTGGCCTATATTGCCACACTTGGCTATAGTTAGGCCCTGAATATAGCTGCATTCTGCTAGCCCGAGTCCTGCCATGGGGAGCAACTGAGATCTGTCTCCGGGACGCACGATACTTTGTGTTGCTCCGTCTCTCGGTCATGTCCGACTCTTTGCGACACCATAGTCTGCAGCATGCCAGGTTTCCCTGTCAACTGCGGCACAGTTAGCTTCCCTGGGCTTCACTATCTCCTGGAGTTCACTCAGACTCACGCCCGTTGAGTCGATGATACCATCCAACTGTTTCATCCTCTAGCGCCCCCTTCTCTTCCTGCCCTCAGCCTTTCCTAGCATCAGGATAGTTTAGCATACACAAATTAATCAATGTAATATGTCATGTTAACAAACTGAGGAATAAAAAACATATGAACATCTCAAGAGATGTACAAAAAGCTTTTGACAAAATTAACCTTCATTTATAATAAAAATTCTCAATAACATGCATACAGAGGGAACATACCTCAACATAAAAAAGTCTGTATAAGACAAGAGCACAGTGACTGCCATACTCAAAGGTGAATAGCTGAAGGCATTTTCTTTAAGATCAGGAACAGGACACAGATGCCTGCTCTCATCGCTTTTATTCAACATCATATTGAAAGTCCTAGTCACAGCAATCAGACAGGAGAAAGAAATAAAAGGAATCTAAACTGGAAGGGAAGAAGCAGAACTGTCACTGTTTGCAGGTGGCATATTATATACAGAAAATCCTAGAGACACCGCCAAAAAGCTACTAGAACTCCTCAATTAATTTGCTAAAGTTGTAGGATACAGAATTATTGTACATAAATCTGTTGTAGTTCAATACTCTAACAATGAACTATCAGAAAGAGAAATTAAGAAAACAATCCCACTTATAAAATACTATATTATTAAAATAAATTTATTTTTGTAATTATATTTTGAAATCAAGAAGTATGATTCCTCCTGCTGTATTCTTCTTTCTGAATATCACATTGTGTGTTCTGGGTCTTTTATGGTTTTACATGAGTTTTAACATTCATTTTTTAATATCTGTAAAAATTGCCAGTATGATTTTTGATGGAGATAGTATTGAATCACTTTGGGCAGTATGGACATTTTAATAGTATGAAGTTTTTCAATGGCTGAACACAGAATGTGTTTTCCTTTATTTCTGTCTCCCTACATTGCAGGGGAGATTGAAGCTGTAATTCTAGGGGAAAAAATCTGGCCTTTGAGGTGACATAAATCTTACTCAAATCCCAGCTCTACCAACTACTATTTGTCAGTGAGTATTTGTCAGAGCTTGGGCCAATTCTCCTCTTAGTCGCAATTCTTCTTTTTGTAAAACAAGGATAATAATAACTAAAAAGGATTTAGAGGAATAAACTGAGATAATACTTGCCAATGTATGCAAAGTAGTGTAGTGCTTGACATACAGCAGGCAGTAGATATTATTACCATAGTTCAACAGATGTTTTCAATGCCATTTAGCTCTGTAGAAATACCTGCTACTCAAAGTATGATCCACAGACAGCAGCGTCCACTGGGGGACTTGTTTACAAAGTGCCAAAACTACTGAATCAGAGGCTACGTTTTATGCTAAATGTTTCATATACATATTAAACTTGGATAAGCACTGGTCTAAACCACCTTAGATTACAAGTGGGGTTCCTGTTCATATATTTATCTTTTCCCTTATAAAAAAATATTCATTTACCTTCTTTCTCTCATTCTGGACATGTAAATGCTTAGGACAATATTATCGGGTAAAAATGTTCATTTTGATGAAGAAGCATTCACCATGGCTGTGAAGAAACTTGAATCTGTGGAATGAAATTGGATGGAAAATGTATAAATTGAGGGTAAATTAGCTGTCTGCCTCTATTAAAATATACCTGCTTTATTATCCACCCCCTAAAAAACATTCACCTACCTTTCTATGCACCTTGCTCCTTCGGTTCTGGCAAATGCCTAACAGCATAATTTCTGACTGGTGAGACCTATCATTTAATGATTCGATCCCGTTTTCCCCCGGTGGTCTGCCTCCTGGAGCAGCTCTTCCTCCTACTCCAAACCATAAGCTTGCTCTCCAGCCTGCTGCACAGCTGCCATCCAGGGCCTTGCATTCATTGTTCTTCTCAGTCCCAGCTCTGCTGTTTCCTTGGGCCCATACCTTCTCTCTTGATGTACAGCCTAGTTTTGGTGGAGTACATTCTCCAGCAGCTTCTTATGACGGGGTACATGGGAGGCCAATTTGGTTGAGTCTGTTTACATCCGAAAAATCTTTTTTTCCTGCCCTCCCCCTCCCTGAGAGTGGCTGAACATAGAATCCAGGTTGAAAATAATCTTTTCGCCCTGAGGATGCTAAAGGCATTGTTTCCTTATCTCCTGGTTTCTAGTGCTGCTGAGAAATGGGTGCCATTCTGATTCCCGTGTCTCTTATTATTGTGTCCTATTTCAGTTTTCATGTCCAAACTTTTTGGATCTTCTCTTTATCTTTGGTGTTCTGACATTTCAAAATTGGTTGTAGGTATTTTTTTCACTTGTAATGGTAAACTCTCAATTGGCCCTTTCAGTATGGAAATTCATGCCCTTCTGTTCTAGGAGCATTTGTATAGATATTTTAAAATTACTTCCTCCCACTTCTTTATCACTTCTTTGATTCTTTAAATTTTTAAAAAGTCTCATTTGTCCAATTTTCTCTCTTTGTCTTTTAGTTTTCTTTTCTGGAAAGTTCCCCTTCATTGAATTTTAATTTCAACTACTATGTATATTTTTAATCTCCAAGAATTCTTTCCTGTTTTCTGATTATTTCCTTTCCCATAAGGGCAATGTCTGCTCTTGCTTTTCAGAATTTTCACTAGAATTCATTTTGAAATTGCTCTCTGGTCCTTGCCTCATCTCTGAGATGCTCTGATACCTACCCTAGCCTGCTTTTGTTTTGATCCCTTTTTCATGTTGGAGTCTTTCCTCAACTCTTTCCTCTACTAATCCTTGATTATCTGTTCATGAGCCTTCCTGTCTCAAAAGGCTCTATAAAGTGGATTGAAAGTTCTAAATGCTTGGGTGGAGCGTGAAGACCAGTGGGGCTTTTTACATTGGAAATTGTCAAAGGTCAGTATTAAGAGATCTTTTTCTCTGGGATAGTTCAGCTACTCAGGAGGAGAATCCTCTAATTGCTTGCCTGGGAGCAGGATGTGTGTAGCAGGACCTGAAAATGGGCCCAGAAACCCACTGTGCAGTGTTTAGACTGCAGTTCTGAGCCTCTCTCTATCCCTCGCTTTGCCTGGTCTGCCCAAATTTGGAAATTTCCCTCTGCTTCACCAGAGAACAAGGCTTGGACATCTTGCTCGGGCAGGGGTGGACAAATCATGTGACCTGGCCAGTTGTACGGGGCAAAGGAGGGTATCTGGAGAGTCTTGGTCAGTGTAGACGCCCACACCAACCTCCACTTCCCAACCCCACTCTTGCCCACAGCTTTCTGTGCCTGTTTTTTTCCACGTGCTAAGCATCCCCAGTTTTCTGCTGGGCAAATGTGTTCACTTTTCGTCTGGAACCTCCTTTGCAGGCATCTCAGCTTCTACCTCCCTCTGCTAATTTTCCTTCTCCATCTGCTTTCTGTCTTCTAAACCTTGTCAAAAATCTGTCTATAATTGTCTCCTCTCGAATCCTCTAAGTCTTTGGGTTTATACATTCAAAAAATGCATTTGCTTTCATCGCAGTGGGGTTTTCAGAGAAAGACAGGATAAGTATCTGTAGTTGTGTTTGGGAGGAAACACATTTCTTGCTCCTTGGCCTGGGTTCCAGGGCTTCTCTGTGTACTCCTGGTAGTTGAGCTCGGGGCGGGGAGGTCAGGATAGCTGCTGGCCCAGGACCAGCGTTGCCTTCTGGGTGGTATCCTGCCTTTGGAGTCTCACGTCAGAAAGTTAGAACCTGGAAGAAATAAAATACCACCTCTGCTCCCACCCTGGGGACATTGTGACACTGTTTAGCAGAAGCCAGAAGCCTTTCTCTGCCAGGGCCACTTTTAGGCACCTTTTTGTCCCATGGCAATGACAAGGTTGCTCAGGAATATCCTAGCCTGGGCTTAGGGTGGCAGGTGGAGCCGGACAGGGGAAGATGGCCCCAGAGCAGGAGATGTGAGGGATCCTGGCAGCAGGTGGTAGTGAGGCTGGAGAGGCAGGAAGCTGACGGCCCTCAAACACTCAGCTGTCACAGGGAGGCAGGGGTCCCAGACAGCAGGCACTTGGTACTGAGTCAGGCACATATGGTAGCAGGCAGGGCCAGCCATTTGGGCTGACAAACAGTTGTTCCTGAGGAGGTCCAACCTCTGGGAACCAGCTTTAGCTAGAGGACTGAGGTTAGAGTTGGGTGAAGTGGGATGCCTGTTCCCAGGGGATGGCTCAAGGCATGGATGCTGAGGCAGATTGTGTTAACACAGGGGACAATTCTTGAGACTGAAGTTATTTTATAGGAAGGGGAGGGACAAGGGATGAGGGTCCTGGAATCCGAGCTGAAATAACAGCAAGTCAGACGATCAAGTCTCCTTGGGACAGACCATTCCTGAGCACATGTCTGTCACCCTGGAGGTGATGTCAGGTGGGCACAAGGCCATGGGAGCCAGTAATTACAGAGGAGTCTCATTCACCAGCAGGACCCGGATGCAATCGAATTGCTCCTCGCAGCGGATCATTCTCCAAGTGGGAGCAGACATTGACCTCTCACTAGCTCTGCAGCAGAGCAAACAGGTGGGAGACGCACCTTCCTCTGCCTGTCACCCCCTTGACCAAGCTCCATGGGCACCCCCTGGGGTGGGCTTGAGCCCTGCCCCTCCCCACTGCACCCCCAGGGGTGGTCCCACCCAGGTCCTGCCACCTACCAGCTGCCCCAGTTACAGGGTTGAGCCCAGCTGAGTTCCACGATCTCACTTCCTCCCTCTCCCCATAGACCCTTCCCTGTTACCACATGAATCCTGGCGACACCCATGACTGCAGGACCCCAAGCCATAATTTATAATCCCTTTCAGCAGGTTTCGCTGCCCTTAGGACCTCAGAGCAACAGAAAAGTAAAAGGATGATCCCTTTCAGCGATACTTGGATGATGGGAGGGAGACCCTAGCCATAGACCCTTCCCTGTTACCACATGAATCCTGGCGACACCCATGACTGCAGGACCCCAAGCCATAATTTATAATCCCTTTCAGCAGGTTTCACTGCCCTTAGGACCTCAGAGCAACAGAAAAGTAAAAGGATGATCCCTTTCAGCGATACTTGGATGATGGGAGGGAGACCCTGGGTTTCAGCTTTCCTGAGCTCAGTGGTGGCCCCGGCCCAGCCCACCACGTCTCCTACCCATGGTAGGGGGGTGGGGGCGAGTCACCTCTGAAGCGCCCCCATGGGCACGAGCTGGGGGAGGAAGCCTCAAAGGGAAAGACTGAGAGAAACGTCATCACCAGGCCCTGTTGGGCGCTTCAGTACATCCTGCAATTCAAGAACCAGACCGGCTCTGTTATTTCCTTTGATTAAACTTCTGTTTTCCCTCAGCCCACTGGATCCATCTTTCACTTATTTAATTCCAACTGTAATAAAAAATCTATTGAACTGCACACGAACACAATATGAGGCTGGGAGGCAAACAGCAGGCCTGGGAGGGTGGTAATGAGCAGAGAGGAATCCACAGGGCTTTGTCATTTTTATATGTTCTGGTGCAGAGTATCTGAAGTCTAATCACACTTTGACTCAGAATGCGGGGATGGGAGACCACTCAGTACAAGCTGGGGGCTAGGGTCGGGGGCAAGGGAGAGACCTTCGAGGACCTTGCTGATAGCAAAGTGTCGTCCTTTTCCTCAGTCACAGCTCCCCTCCTTACAGCTTGGCTTTCGACCAGGTCCTGGGCCTCCACCCAGCCTGCAGGGCACATACCAGTGCCCTGTGAAACAGGCCTCAGGCCCCTTAAAATATTGATCTCTTTAGACTGAAATTACATGCTCTTAGAGTCCCTTGGACAGCAAGGAGATCAAACCAGTTAATCTTAAAGGAAATCACCCCTGAATATTCATTGGAAGGACTGATGCTGAAGCTGAAACTCCAGTATTGGCCACCTGATGTGAAGAGCCGACTGATTGGAAAAGACTCTGATTCTGGGAAAGATTAAGGGGAGGAAGAGAAGCGGGTGACAGAGGAAGAGATGGTTGGATGTCATCACTGACTCAATGCACATGAGTTTGAGCCAACTCCGGGAGATAGTGAAGGACAGGGAAGGCTGGCAAGCTGCGGTCCACAGGGTTGCAGTCAGACACGACTGAGCCGCTGAACAACCGTGACAACAGCAATTGCTCTGACCCACCTTCCAAGCCTCTAGCCAAATTGTCCTTCCTCTTCCAGCTTCTGTCTTTGAGGCTTGTTTCTCTGTCTGGCCTTGCTCCACACCCACAGACCCACACTCATAGCTGATGCTCCAGCTTTGACTTCCTGAGTGTTTGGTCCCTTCTGGGCCACCATAGACTTCTCCCCTGGATGATTCTTCCAACCTTCCTGGTTCACCAGAATCCCACAGTTGGTTCAAGCATGCTTGACTGTTGCCCAACCTGGTTATGGGGGTCTCTGAAGGACCAATGGCTGCCTTGGTCAACTCTTTGCCTTGGGGGCCACCCTTCTGTGTTGGCAGAGCCTGACACCCCGCCATTCCCCACCAGATGCAGCTTCCCTAGGGGGTCTGGGTAAGAAGGACTATTTTATTCCATGGGCCTAGGAGATGCTGGAGATGCCCTCTCAGACCAGCAGTTCCAAGCACTGACTGTCCTCTTTGGAGGACAGAATCCAAAGGAGAATTCCCAAATGATGAAAAGTGGTATGCACAGGAATGGACTCAGCATTGACCAAGCCCCAGTCCTCCTCTGGAGTAGGACCTGGAGGCCCCATGCAGGGCCAGGCATTAACCCTGGGGTCGTGGGATAAGGGGAAGCTCCCGGGTTCCCATAGGGGCTCCTGAACCATCAGGGTGTTGGGGCCCAGGCAAAAGACATCAGCGCAGAAGCTATTTGCCAACATGTGTGAATGTATTTCAACATTTTACCAATAGGTACAGCTGTACCGGTGCATGCCAGCTGGTTAGCAGTCCTGGTTGGTTCTGCTGAATGACAGTTGGGTAGAAAAACAGGCCTCAATTATAAGAGTCCTTTGTGGAGGCAGATGCTTTGTCTGAAGGCTCCCTTGGAGCCACATTCCCTCACGGCTTCCCCAGGGAATGGTTATGTTGCTGACCTCATTTATTTGGTCTTGCCCCTGTTTGTCTTTTCTGAGAGGGGTGGGGGTGTGAAGGGAGAGGTACAGCAGATTAAAAAACTCAGGTTCTGGGGTGAGACTATCCTGGGTTTGACAGCTATATCATAAGCTGTGTGACCTTGGGAAAGTTGCTTAACCCCTCTGAGTCTAAAACATGAGACTTAGAACACCTCTCTCCCTAGTGGGTCCATAAGGGTTCATCATGTTAAAAGTTGGTATAGAGTCAGTGCTTGATTAATGGTGACTAACATTATTAATTTTTTTTTTCTGGCTGCAGTCTTTGTTGCTGTGTGCAAGCTTTCTCTAGCTGTGGCGAGCAGGGGGCCTCTTTGTTGTAGCATGGTGGTTTCCCACTGTAGTGGCTCCTCCTGTTGTGGAGCACGGGCTTAGTTGCCCCGAGGCATGTGAGATCTTCCCATACCAGGGACCGAACTCACGTCCTCTGCATTGGCAGGCCGATTCTTAACCACTGGACCACCAGGCAAGTCCAGTAACTAACACTATTGTTATTAATAGGGCTCTGATGGATCAAGCTGACAGTTTACCCCTTGCCCACCTGATCATGCTTATATTCAGGCCCAGCAACTCCTGGGAGCTTGCCACGTGACACGCACTGTGCTTCAGAAATGAACACTATAGGTTACATACTAAGTGCTATGTGGAGCTTAAATAAATGAACGAGGTACTGGCCATTCACCCCTCCCTCCCCTCACACCAACCCCACTGCTATCTTGAGTTGGGATACCCCTACCTATTATGGTTTATGATGCTTGTTCCCACATAGAAGCCGAGAGGGAGGAGGGCCCATGTCACACAGGGCTGGTGCCTACACAAAAAGGCAAGGGCTGTTGGCACAGAGGGGGCTTTGACCCTCCTCGAAGGTGACCCATCCTTGGGGAGAGGGCTCTTCACGGCTGAGGCAGGGGGTGGTGCAGCAGGGTTCCTGAGCGCAGGCCAAGGACAGGCCACTAGTATTTGGGTAGGTGGGGGCTAGCCTGGGTGTGGGGTGAGCAGGCTCTCTCTGCCCTGAGGACAAGAGGTCTATGGTTCTTTGGGTGACAGCCAGACATTCACTTCATGGAACAGGCTCTGTCCATGGGATTCTCCAGGCAAGAATACTTGAGTGGGTTGCCATTTACTCCTTCAGGAGATCTTCCCAAGCTGGGGATCAAACCGGTGTTTTCTGCGTCTCCTGCATTGCAGGCAGATTCTTTACCCGCTGAGTCATGGGGGAAGCTGTTTCAAAGGGACACTTACGTTAGAGTTTAGTTTTCTTTTTTTAAAGAGTTTTTCAAATGCACGCACTTTAGTGGACCATCTCATCCTCCTTCCCATCTACCTACCTATCTAAGGTTCAAGGAACGATCATGACTCAGGTCTGGTCACCCTGATGAAACTGACAGGGTGTGATCTGCCACGTCTGAAAGAATAAAAACCATTTGGCTGGCAGCACTGCACTTATAAACTCAACGTTGTTGTTGGTAATAGGGACGAGAAGGCTTCTCGTACCTTTGAAATGGAGATAACGACTTGATTTTCCAACACTGATAATTTGTAAAACAATATTTGTACCCATTGCCCGAGGCTGATGTCACAAGTCGACACATCATTTTGGAGACGCCCTCATCACGGCCTGCCTGCCCACCTGTGTCCTCGGGGTGGTGCACCTGCAGGAAGGCAAGCAAGATGGTCCACGTGCTCACAGAGCCGGCCTGCTTCTCCCATGAGGGATGCAAATAGATGAGGCTGCACTTTCTACTTGTCAAGCACTAAAGCTTAATTGGGCCAGAAATACTCCCTTGGTTCCTGATTCTCGGAGACAGATCTCAGCCTTCACTAAGCGTCTGTGGCGCCCGGAAGGGACGAGTGAAGTTCTGTGGGCCGGAGGCTTTGAGAAGGAGATTTTTACCTCTGTGCCAATTCTGTGCATAGCATTTGTTTTTCTTTGTCTGAACCATCTCGTCTGAACCTCTGGCCCTGGGGCTGACATTCTGTGTACATCTTAGTCCCCAGCACTGCTGCCGCTGTGTCCCAAAGGGAAGCCAGTGACTGAAGCCTGGTCCTGCGGGCGTTAGAGTGAAGGGGGGCTCAGAGCTGGGGAGGCCTCCAGAGGCAGGTGAGGGCAGACCTGAAGAGGTGATGATCTTGGATCTTGCAGGGAGGTGGAGGCAACAGCGGAGCCATGAGCACTGAGCCACGGGGTTATCTGTAGAGGACTCTCTGTGTATTGCAATGGTCAGGGTGGACCCTGATCCTGCCATCTGAGAGGGGAGACAGGCGGATAGCAAACTCATAGACTTGGTGGTGTCTGGTGGTGAAGTGGGCTTTGAAGAAAAATAAAAGAAGGTAATGGGAGAGAGAGGGAGTAGGAAGCTGGTTTGGAGGTGGCCGAAATAGTGGCAGGCCTGAAGGGGGCTGCCAGACTAGCAAGGTGTTTGGAAGACAAGGGAGGGGGCGGTTAGCAGGCTGTAGTTCTGGGAATGGGATATAGGCTGGAGAGTTATGGGCTTGACGGGTAGTGTGGGGTCCTTACTGACATTACCCACAGGCCAGGGAGGGTAATGCCAGGTGTTTGGATGAGCCCTCTACTCTGTGAAGGAACTGTTACTTTATTCCACTCAAACACCCCAAGTCAGCCCAGAGGTGTCCATCTATGACGGCATCCAATGAGCCCACCTCTATTTAATGGAGGAGCGAGCTGAACCCGGAGAAGGGAAGTGACTCACTCAAGGCCACTGGCTCAGAGAGCTGCCTTTGCCCCAGGGGTGGGAGGAAAGATGCTGCTGGCCTGGTTCATCTTAAGAAGGTGGGGAGGGAGGTAAGTGGCTGTCCTGGGGCCTGGCGACAGTTCTGGATGGGGGTACAGCTTGGCGTTGCTTGGGGTGAGCTTCCCCACTGGACAAGAGGACCTTCCCTGGTCACCTGCCCTCTGCCCTTTGCCTTCCTTAATTCTTGCCTTTTCCTCTTCTCTCTAAAGCCCCTTCCTACATTTCCCATCTGAGGGCCCATGGGTATGGTATGGTGGGTCCAACACGTGATTGGATTCCCTTGGCCCCTCTGTGAGGAAACTCCTAGATTCTGGGACTTTTCTGAGGGGAAGTTCTGCTAGGAAACGCCGGCCCCACCCTGGGCCAAGGAGGAGCCTGTCCCTGGTGAGTCTGCAGCCCTGCGTGAATGGTACAGAGTTCCAGGGGTGTGAATATTCCCAGCAGGTAGATGATCGGACTTCTCCTCTTTATTAACTCCCACGGGGGCCATTGAACAGAGGACCGACTCTGGTAGAAACTGCCGGTGACTTGAAGGGCTGAAGAATTGATGCTTTTGAACTGTGGTGTTGAAGACTCTTGAGAGTCCCTTGGACTGCAAGGAGATCCAACCGGTCCATTCTAAAGGAGATCAGTCCTAGGTGTTCTTTGGAAGGACTGATGCTGAAGCTGAAGCCCCAATACTTTGGCCACCTCATGCGAAGAGGTGACTCACTGGAAAAGACTCTGATGCTGGGAGGGATTGGGGACAGGAGGAGAAGGGGACGAGAGAGGATGAGATGGCTGGATGGCATCACCGACCTGATGGACATGAGTTTGAGTGAACTCCGGGAGTTGGTGATGGACAGGGAGGCCTGGCGTGCTGCGATTCATGGGGTCACAAAGAGTCGGACACGACTGAGCAACTGAACTGAACTGAACTGAACTGAAGGGCCTTATTAATGCTGCCACAGGCCAAAGGCAGGCGGTCACTGGCGTCGCAGCTGCCCATTGGGGTGATCCTTCAATCCACATGAAAGTCACAAAGCCTCTCCTTTGAGACTTTCATTAATCGTCCATTAATGTAAGACAGAAGCTCACCCTGGAGCGAGCAGGGTTCAGTCGAGATCTGGAGCCTGTCCCTCACCCACATGCGAGGGGCCCAGCGAATCATGACAAGGTCTCAGTTCTTCCCTATCAAAACAGCCAGATAACTGAAAGCCAAACTTAAAGGGCCTCTGGAGGTTCGTTTACGTCTTAGGCCTGTCATTGGAGAGTCCCGTCACCGTGGGCCCAGCCGCGTCTCCGGCTTTATCCCCGCTCCTCATTGTGGCCTCACCCCAGCACGCAGACAGTCCTCGTGTGCAGGAGCTCAGGGCTTTAATTAGCAGCTCTGGAACTAATTAACGCAATGGAGATGGCAAAGTTTCCCTAAAATTTACCCTTAGCGGGTTGTACCAGGGTATCTGAGGCGGGCGGTGCTGTTGTGGTGGCCTCTCTGTCCCCAAGAAGAGGACCTTGCTGGCCAGTGTAGGCAGCTGGGGTGTGAGTGGGGAAGAGAAACCAAGATGTGGTTCCTAAGTGGGCTTCCGTTCACACCTCAGCAGCCCTGGGGTTGTGAGCGGCTGGGGGATGAAACAATGAATCAAGTCGCCATCAGTCAGCCCTACTCAGAAATGACATGGGGAGGCGGAGGCCGATGGCAGAGCCTCATGCTGCCTCTGCTCTGGGAGGACAGGATGAAGTTGGCCAGCTCACTCAGCCCTTCTTTCTCTTTATCTCACCCAAGGACTGTGCTCTCAGGACCCCGGTCTCCCGGGGTACAGAGAAGAGGGAGCAGGAGCCCGAGATTCTGTCTCCACTGTGGACAGAGGTGCAGCTCATGTTCTTTCCCACCGGCTCCTGCCCCAGCAACCCAGACCGGAAGAGGCTGTGAGGCAGAAACAGGGCAGGGCCTCTAAATACATTATTAGTTAAAGGCATAGAAGTGGGAATGGGAAAAAGGAAAAGACCAGGACAGTGAAAGGACAGGGTGTGTGTGAGACCACATCCTCCCGCCCCAACTCACTAGCGCTCCAACACACACACGCACGCAGCTGTGCACACACTGCATACATGGGTGTGCACACGCGCATGTACTCAGATACAGAGAGGGCGAAGGGAGGAGTGCGAAAAAAGACAGGAGGAGGATGGAAGGCAGTATGACGGGATAAACACTCGTTCCTCAACAGTCACTCAAGCTCTAAAAACACAGCAAATGTGGCCCCTTTATCATTGCTTTTGAAATATGACTGTAGGTAGCAAACGTCAAGAGTCTTCTAGGCTGGCCTGCTAAGAGCTGGGTAAAAGAGAGCTGCCCTTTGCAGTCTCTCTGGGGGAGAAGTGGCTGTGGAGAGCTGAAGTAAGCCCTCTACATTCAAACAAGTTCCCATCTGAGTCCAACTTGTTTGTAAGTCCAACAAAATTACCTTAGATACCCAACTAACACAATCTACTATATAGTATGGTACTGTAACAGGTTTATAATCATTTTCACACAAATAATACATAAAAACAAACACAAAAAAATCAAGAAAACATTTTAAATTTTACAGCACAGCACCTTGAGAAGTACAGTACAGTACCAGTTACATCACTGATGCCTTTATGCTTGCTTCCAGACATCCTAGGCTTGAAATAAAGATACTGTACTCTATACAATACTGTATGGTAACGTACACAAAAGCACAGCCACTTGTAGAGGATGCATATATGTGGCCTAGTCAATAAAGCAGAAATAGATGTTTTTCTGGAACTCTCTTGCTTTTTCCATGATCAAGCAGATTTTTTATCATCTGAGCTACCAGGGAAGCCCCTTGGATGGACCTTGGTTATGACAAAATTCTTTTCTGCAGCTGAGCTGGGGGAAGGAGGGAAGGAGTCTAAAGGTTCTGGGGTCCCCTGAGAAGGAGGTCACCCTAGGAAAGCTGAAACAGAGGTGGAGAGGGGCACTGAGCCTCATGACATCCCTGAGCTCCCAGATCTGAATGGGTTCTTCCACCCCTTGGCTTTTCATACGTGAAGCCCATCATAAACAATTCTGTCCTCGCCACCTCAAGGGCTGACGGGACTCCAGATACCCTGACTTTGGCAGCAGATTGACACTTGTGGACATGGGAGGCAAGCAAGCTTTCCCTTGGGCCTCCATCAAAACCAGGATATAAACAATTGGTACAATATTATTTGCTATGCTGCTTTATTTGAAGTTCACCACTTTTCCCACTTATGTCCATTTTTCTGTTCCAAGATCTAATTCAAAACCCTAGAATATATTTATTTAGCTGCCATGTCTGCTTGTTCTCCAATCTGTAACCATACTACAGTCTCTCCTTGATTTTCATGACCTTGGCAGGCAGAATATTTCTTGATTTGGGTTGACTTGGTATTTTCTCAGGATTATCTTGAAGTTCTGCATCTGTGTCTAGAACAGCACACAAGAGATGCTGTACCCTGCTCAGGGCATCTTATCAGGAAGGTGAGATGAAAATATGTTTTATTATCAGTTATCCCTGTTCTCTTGGTTGAGGTGTTGTCTGCTATGTTTCTGCTCCATAAAGTTACCATTTTCCTTTTACAATTAATATCCTGGGGAAGACTCTTTGAAACTATGCACAAAACCTGCTTCTCAAACTTTGCCTACTATTTTCAGAATTTATGTTGGTGACTCTTGCCTGCAAAAATTATTTCTCTGGTGTTTGCCTTGTCATGATCTATTCCCTCATTCCTTCTATATTAGAGTCTTTCTATAGATAGAGCTTTCTGTTCTCTCCCACATATTTATTTATTCAGCTATTTGTTCTATCAGGAGGAATACAAGGATATTTCCTTTATTCTGTGGATTAGAAGCCAATACATATTCTCATTATTTATTTTTTTGCTCAAAATGATGTAACTTTTGGCCTCTTTCAGTTGAGGCCTAGGTCCTCTCAACATGTCCACATCCTTTTCTGATCACTTTCTAATTTTTTGGCACCAAAGGATATTCTCAGCTCATTTTGTAATTTTAAAATGAGAACTTCTCTTTTTCATTTAAAGTAAAAACAATTTTCATGCAGTTAATAAAAATGACTGAGATTTACAAAAGCCGAATAATTGTCCTGGAAGAAAAGTGATTTAATCTCCATACAGAAGAAAGATGGTAGGTTGTAAGAGAAAAGGAAGGAAGGAAAATACAGAAGAGCAATGTAAATGATACTTAAGAAAACAGATAAACTTGAGAAGAGAAACAAAGTAAAGACTTTTTAAAAATTTTAAATGACTTTAAAGCACAGAAAACCCTAAAGACTCCACCAGAAAATTACTAGAGCTAATCAATGAATATAGTAAAGTTGCAGGATATAAAATCAACACACAGAAATCCCTTGCATTCTTATACACTAATAATGAGAAAGTAGAAAAAGAAATTAAGGAAACAATTCCATTCACCATTGCAACGAAAAGAATAAAATAGTTAGGAATATATCTACCTAAAGAAACTAAAGACATATATATATATATATAAAACTATAAAACACTGGTGAAAGAAATCAAAGAGGACACTAATGGATGGAGAAATATACCATGTTCATGGATTGGAAGAATCAATATAGTGAAAATGAA
>SJYX01004767.1:331852-349428 GCA_006410675.1 Oreotragus oreotragus
CTTGGAGAATTTTGAGCATTACTTTACTGGCGTGTGAGATGAGTGCAATTGTGCGGTAGTTTGAGCATTCTTTGGCATTGCCTTTCTTTGGAATTGGAATGAAAACTGACCTTTTCCAGTCCTGTGGCCACTGCTGAGTTTTCCAAATTTGCTGGCATATTGAGTGAAGCACTTTCACAGCATCATCTTCCAGGATCTAGGAAGTCAAGAGATACCTGGAGTAACAGGCAAATTTGGCCTTGGAGAACAAAATGAAGCAGAGCAAAGGCTAACAGAGTTTTGCCAGGAGAACACACTGGTCATAGCAAGCACCCTTTTCCAACAACACAAGAGATGACTCTACGGATGAACATTACCAGAATCTCAATACCAAAATCAGATTGATGAGTCAGCCCTTCGAATCCGGTGGTCAATGTATTGGAGCGTCAGTCGCAGCATCGTCCCTCCAATGAATATTCAGGATTGATTTTCTTTAGGATTGACTGGTTTGATATCCTTGCAGTTCAACTCAATGGACATGAGTTTGAGCAAGCTCCGGGAGATGGTGAAGGACAGGGAAGCCTGGTGTGCTGCAGTCCATGGCGCCACAAAGAGCCGGATATGACTGAGCAACTGAACAATAATATTTACTATGGGCTTTCCTGGTGGCCTAGGAGTAAAGAATCCAGCTCCGATGCAGAAGATTTGGATTCCATCCCTGGTCCAGGAAGATTTCCTTGGAGAAAGAAATGGCAGCCCACTCCAGTATTTTTCCATAGGAAATGCCAGGGACAGAGAAGCCTGGTGGGCTACAGTCCATGGGGTTGCAAAGAGTCAGACATGACTGTGTGATTAAACAAACAAAACAAAATATTTAGTATATAAATTATATATGCCATATATCATATAAATATATAATCTATAGCATAAAGACAGGTGTTAAATAGCAATATATGCTCCTTTGTTGCATTGTTTTAGTTGACCCCATGGACTGTANTGTGTGATTAAACAAACAAAACAAAATATTTAGTATATAAATTATATATGCCATATATCATATAAATATATAATCTATAGCATAAAGACAGGTGTTAAATAGCAATATATGCTCCTTTGTTGCGTTGTTTTAGTTGACCCCATGGACTGTAGCCCACCAGGCTTCTCTGTCCATGGCATTTCCTATGGAAGAATACTGGAGTGGGCTGCCATTTCCTTCTCCAAGGGAAATTCCCAACCCAGATCAAACCAATCTCTCCTGCATTGGCAGACGGATTCTTTACTACTGAGCCACCAGAGATGTACACACTCCTTTGTTACCATCATATAAAGAAGGACTTGCTGGCTTTCATATATGAAGAAGAAATTTTTTGTTCACACTATTTATTCAGTCTGAAAACAGCGAGAACCTAATAAATATTTGTTGAATGAATAAATGTAGTTGCTTGGCTCTCATCTTCTCAATTCTACCTAAACTAATAAATATCACTTCAAAAATATGCTATTTCTTTAAAATCACAATTAAATGACTATTGAACTTGACAATGAACAGTTACTACAGTGAAACAACACTTCGTTGCATCTCCTAAAAAAGTCGTATTTTCCTATGCTTATTTTAAAAGTTTTCCTGTTACAGTAATCAACACACAGGGAGAGGGGAAAAAAAAAAAAACTATCCTTCTTTAAGGGTCTAAAATCAAATGCAGCTGAAACGGACCGCATGACTATAAACGAAAGACAGAATGAATTCCACATCTGCTTGGTTATATTTTCCCTACATTGTCTTCCCCACCCCAGAGACCAGGTCATTTCTGATCCAGTCCTGANAAAAAAAAAAAACTATCCTTCTTTAAGGGTCTAAAATCAAATGCAGCTGAAACGGACCGCATGACTATAAACGAAAGACAGAATGAATTCCACATCTGCTTGGTTATATTTTCCCTACATTGTCTTCCCCACCCCAGAGACCAGGTCATTTCTGATCCAGTCCTGAATTTTAGAGTGAACTTTAATATGCACCCAAGTTTTTTTCACTTTCTGAGGCCTTTCCTCTGAGCCCAGAGACCTCACCATCAGCTGCCCTGTTCCTCCACACAAGTCTGAGTGGCAGGCCCACAGAACCCCTCCTCCAAGTGCAACTCACCAGCATCTTCTATGCAGAGAACTGAGGTTCAGGTCTACAGAACCCCTTCTTTAAATGTCTAGTTTTGATTAGTCCAACACTTTCTTTTTCTTCCCTTAGCCCTGTGAGTGCTAGTTGTTTCCTGCAATTTTCAGTTGAGTAATAGTTTTTTTTCTTTTCTCTGTGCTGCATTAATCATTCTTTGTACTGATTTCTCACTGTCAACAAAACCGGCATGATTTCTGTCCCCTGAATAGACACTGACCAATAACCCCTTTGTCAATTGGAAGCATATTTCAAATCTTCCCTGTTGAAAATTTGGTAAATTTCTCATCCAGGGTAATGAGACATGAAGTAACACTTAGCAAACGTTCATCTGTATCCTAAAATGAAAATGAGAGATATTGCTTATGGCAATATAGAAAAAATNGACAAAATACCCACCAGCCTGGGTGACTAACCAACAGCAACTTATTTTCTCACAGTTCCAGAGGCTGGAGGCCAGAGTCTGAGGTGTCAGCAGGCTTGCTTTCTGCTGAGTACTCTCCCCTTGCCTTGCAGAGGGCTGCTTTCCCCCACGGCCTTTCCTGTGCGTGGGCACATGCCTGGTGTCGGTGTGTGTCCAAACCTCCTCTTCTTACGAGGACATCAGTCATATGGGATTCGGGCTTAAACAAATGACCTCATTTTAACTGAATCACCGCTTTAACGGCCCTGCCTCCAACACAGTTACTTTCTGGGGAACTGGAGGTTGGGAATTCAACAGGTGAATTTTGGGGGGACATAAAAATCTGTCCAAGAATTTGTGACCATCTTCAGCCTGCCACATTGGGTTTAGACTCGCACGTTTGCGTAAGACCTGCTTTTTGTGAGGCTATTGGAGATACNGAATCACCGCTTTAACGGCCCTGCCTCCAACACAGTTACTTTCTGGGGAACTGGAGGTTGGGAATTCAACAGGTGAATTTTGGGGGGACATAAAAATCTGTCCAAGAATTTGTGACCATCTTCAGCCTGCCACATTGGGTTTAGACTCGCACGTTTGCGTAAGACCTGCTTTTTGTGAGGCTATTGGAGATATTAGAGAATGAAATTGAAATCTCTCAAAGTAATATGATTATGATGGGAAAGAAGTCAAGTAATAAATAAAGAATTGATTTGGAAAGCATGGGAAGAGAGAGTGAGAGACTCTCCCCTCACCATATGATAATAGTTCAAGAGAATGAATTTTAGGGAAAACTTACCTGGGAGGTTAAGAAGGACAGTTCTTTTACTGAGACTATCTCTATGTTGTGATACGCGCCATTTTACTTAACACCTATTTACCTCTATCCTCTTAAACCAGAAGAAAGTAAAAAATGTTAAGTGGGGCATACGTGTTCCCCAAAATATTAATGTCAGTTGTCTCTGAGTAGTCAAACTATGGGTAAATTCTGTCTTTTTTGAAACTTTCCTCTACTTTTCCGTGCTTTCTCTGAGTATTTCCTTCTTTCATAAGGGAATAAAATAAACATCACAGATGTGTTTTTTGACTGATGGGACCATTCCCTTTCCCATTCTTTTGTGCTGATGAAGTCTGCTAAGAGAACCACAGATAGCACCTGGCCCACAGCGTATCACAAAACCCCAGGGCAAAGGGTGGCTGTGGTGACAGGGAATCCTGGTCAGGAAACCAGGGCTGTGACGGACGCTTTCATGGAGGGAGCTAGTCACGCTTATCCAGCACAAAGCAGTCTTGGCCGTCCCAGGGAGGGTGTCCAGGGCCCCTTGCTTTGTGGCAGCTCAGGGCAGCCCGTGGCCAGGGCATGGCATGTCCACTGAGCTGCCAAATGTTAACTGGCTTCGACCCACGCAGCCAGCTTCCCTTCACCACCCTCGGAGCTGCCTCAGTTTCCTCAAACTACTCTGACACCTGAATCTACTTCCTGTTTTCATAGGAATTCAAGATGCAGGGTTTTATTTGCTTGACGTTTTCTCCCTCCCTTCCTTCTTTCCTTCCCTCTTTCCCCTGTTCCCACTTCCCTTTCTCCCTTTCTCCTTTCTTTCTAGTGGGGAAGGAGGGAAAGGGGGAAAGAGAATGGGCAAGTGGACAAAGCACAAACCCTTTCTCTGTAGGAACTGGCCACCTAACCCTCCGATCCCTCTGACCCGGTGCTCAGACATCCCTTAGGGTCTTGTCGAGAGAGCTTCCCTGTGTTTAATCCAGGGCTGGGGCACTGTGGTCCATGGACTCTGAGGAATGAGAGCAAGCAGGGAAGGTGCTGGAGGAGTGGAGCTAGGCAAACCCATCCAGCTCTTTTTAAAGGGAAAAAGATGGATTTTAACATCTACATTGAATACGATGTCAAGCCACAAGAAAATGCTACCAAATATTGCTAAGTTAGTTGATTTTTTTTTTAAGTACTTAGTGGGCAAAAATCAGTGCTCTCTAAGTACCACTAATTAATAAAAATAAGCTTTCAAATATTTCTGTGTAAAGATATTAAAGCCAGATTACAGCATCTTCCTTTTCCAAAACTGATACCAAAACCAAAGATTTTATCAGGAATGAAAATCATGGGCCCAGTTCACTCATGAATACAGATATGAGAACACTAAACAAAATACTGACAAATAAAATACCAGCAGGGCATTAAAAAAATGCCACATTTAGTTGGGTATAATCCCAGATGTTAGGGATGTCTTTTTTACTAGAACATGGCATATACAATTTATCATATTAACAGATTAAAAGAGAAAAACCATCTAATCATCTCAAGGGGTGCAATAGATTTAGTTTTGATGAATTTGAGCACTTTCACGTTAAAAACTGTTTCTAAAGTAAAGACAATTTTTTTTCCTGGAAATAAATATCCATGAAAACTAAACAGATAAAATCCTAATATAGGAAATATAAGAAGCACTTCCTTTTAAATTGAAGTACTGCTGATTCATAACGTATTAATTTTGGCTGTATAGCAAAGTCACTGAGTTCACTTCTTAAACATCTTTCAGAGCTGCCCTCCCCAGCTTCGCCCCCTTGCCCCTCCTACTCAGGGCCGTATCATCTTTTACCTGGATTGTTGCATGATCCCTTACCAGACTTCCTGGCCTCCAGTTTCTGCCTTTACACTCTCTTCCCTGCATTGCCATCTGAACTTTACAAATTTTTATTTTATTTACTTACTTGGCTCCATTGGGTCTTAGTTGCAGTACGTGGGGTCTTGCATCATCTCAGCTCTTTTGTTGTGGTACATGGACTCTCTAGTTGTGGTATGCAGGCTGAGTTGCTTTGAGGCATGTGGAATCTTTCCAGACCAGGGATCCAA
This sequence comes from Oreotragus oreotragus, assembly GCA_006410675.1. Lineage (NCBI taxonomy): Eukaryota > Metazoa > Chordata > Mammalia > Artiodactyla > Bovidae > Oreotragus > Oreotragus oreotragus. Next base: position 337,259 of record SJYX01004767.1, read on the forward strand.
CTCTCGTCCCCTGCCTAACAAGGTGGATTCTTAACCACTGGACTACGAGAGAAGTCCCACCATCTGAATTTTTTTTAAGTGTGCATCTGGTTAAGGACCATCTGCATCTATGGAGTGGGGATGCATTGTCCCTAAAAGGGACAGGGAAACATGCTGGGGAAACACTACAGTTCACAGCAGAAGGAAAGAGTCCTATATATAATGGAATATTACTCAACTATAAAAAAGAATGAAATAATGCTACTTGCAGTAACATGAGTGGACGTAGAGATTATCAAATTAAGTGAAGTGAGTTAGACAGAGAAAGACAAATATATGATATCATCTCCATGTGGAATTTTAAAAAATGGTACCAAAAAATGGTATACTTACAGAACAGAAATAGATTCACAGACAGAAAACAAACTTATGGTTGCAAAAGGGAAAATGGGGCAGGGAGGGATAAATTAGGAGTTCGGGATCAGCAGATACACACTACTATATATATAGTAGATAAACAACAAGGACCTACTGTAAAGCACAGGGAACTATATCACTATCTTGTGCTAGCCTATAATGAGAAAAAAAGACAGACAGAGATTGTCAATAGGGAGCTCTCAGAGACTGGAGACCCACGTGAAGGTGGGAAAGTCAAGGAGAAGCCTCCGGTCTTGCTTGGGAAGTTCAGAGAATGACCTATGATTTTATAGCCCTTTCTTTTCTACCTCCCTCTTTGCTGTTTCCATCGGCCTCCCTGATGGCTCATCAGGAAAAGAATTTGCCTGCAATGCAGGAGATACAGGAGATGTGGATTCAATCCCTGGGTCAGGAAGGTCCCCCTGGAGAACGAGATGGAAACCCACTCCAGTATTCTCACCTGGAAAATCCCAAGGACAGAGGTGCCTGGTGGGGTACAGCCCAAAGGGGCTCACAGAGTCGGACACGACTAAGCTTGCAGGCACGTCTTTGCTGTTTGTTTCTGAGACATTCAGTTCTAGCTAACCTTTCTGCTGGGTGAAGGGAAAATGAGAAAAATGGTGGGGGGGGNGGGGGCACTGTGGTCCATGGACTCTGAGGAATGAGAGCAAGCAGGGAAGGTGCTGGAGGAGTGGAGCTAGGCAAACCCATCCAGCTCTTTTTAAAGGGAAAAAGATGGATTTTAACATCTACATTGAATACGATGTCAAGCCACAAGAAAATGCTACCAAATATTGCTAAGTTAGTTGATTTTTTTTTTAAGTACTTAGTGGGCAAAAATCAGTGCTCTCTAAGTACCACTAATTAATAAAAATAAGCTTTCAAATATTTCTGTGTAAAGATATTAAAGCCAGATTACAGCATCTTCCTTTTCCAAAACTGATACCAAAACCAAAGATTTTATCAGGAATGAAAATCATGGGCCCAGTTCACTCATGAATACAGATATGAGAACACTAAACAAAATACTGACAAATAAAATACCAGCAGGGCATTAAAAAAATGCCACATTTAGTTGGGTATAATCCCAGATGTTAGGGATGTCTTTTTTACTAGAACATGGCATATACAATTTATCATATTAACAGATTAAAAGAGAAAAACCATCTAATCATCTCAAGGGGTGCAATAGATTTAGTTTTGATGAATTTGAGCACTTTCACGTTAAAAACTGTTTCTAAAGTAAAGACAATTTTTTTTCCTGGAAATAAATATCCATGAAAACTAAACAGATAAAATCCTAATATAGGAAATATAAGAAGCACTTCCTTTTAAATTGAAGTAGTGCTGATTCATAACGTATTAATTTTGGCTGTATAGCAAAGTCACTGAGTTCACTTCTTAAACATCTTTCAGAGCTGCCCTCCCCAGCTTCGCCCCCTTGCCCCTCCTACTCAGGGCCGTATCATCTTTTACCTGGATTGTTGCATGATCCCTTACCAGACTTCCTGGCCTCCAGTTTCTGCCTTTACACTCTCTTCCCTGCATTGCCATCTGAACTTTACAAATTTTTATTTTATTTACTTACTTGGCTCCATTGGGTCTTAGTTGCAGTACGTGGGGTCTTGCATCATCTCAGCTCTTTTGTTGTGGTACATGGACTCTCTAGTTGTGGTATGCAGGCTGAGTTGCTTTGAGGCATGTGGAATCTTTCCAGACCAGGGATCCAACTGTCGTCCCCTGCCTAACAAGGTGGATTCTTAACCACTGGACTACGAGAGAAGTCCCACCATCTGAATTTTTTTAAAGTGTGCATCTGGTTAAGGACCATCTGCATCTATGGAGTGGGGATGCATTGTCCCTAAAAGGGACAGGGAAACATGCTGGGGAAACACTACAGTTCACAGCAGAAGGAAAGAGTCCTATATATAATGGAATATTACTCAACTATAAAAAAGAATGAAATAATGCTACTTGCAGTAACATGAGTGGACGTAGAGATTATCAAATTAAGTGAAGTGAGTTAGACAGAGAAAGACAAATATATGATATCATCTCCATGTGGAATTTTAAAAAATGGTACCAAAAAATGGTATACTTACAGAACAGAAATAGATTCACAGACAGAAAACAAACTTATGGTTGCAAAAGGGAAAATGGGGCAGGGAGGGATAAATTAGGAGTTCGGGATCAGCAGATACACACTACTATATATATAGTAGATAAACAACAAGGACCTACTGTAAAGCACAGGGAACTATATCACTATCTTGTGCTAGCCTATAATGAGAAAAAAAGACAGACAGAGATTGTCAATAGGGAGCTCTCAGAGACTGGAGATCCACGTGAAGGTGGGAAAGTCAAGGAGAAGCCTCCGGTCTTGCTTGGGAAGTTCAGAGAATGACCTATGATTTTATAGCCCTTTCTTTTCTACCTCCCTCTTTGCTGTTTCCATCGGCCTCCCTGATGGCTCATCAGGAAAAGAATTTGCCTGCAATGCAGGAGATACAGGAGATGTGGATTCAATCCCTGGGTCAGGAAGGTCCCCCTGGAGAACGAGATGGAAACCCACTCCAGTATTCTCACCTGGAAAATCCCAAGGACAGAGGTGCCTGGTGGGGTACAGCCCAAAGGGGCTCACAGAGTCGGACACGACTAAGCTTGCAGGCACGTCTTTGCTGTTTGTTTCTGAGACATTCAGTTCTAGCTAACCTTTCTGCTGGGTGAAGGGAAAATGAGAAAAATGGTGGGGGGGGGGAAAGAATTAAGTTAATTCAGATCAGTTAACTAAGATAGCCATTCATTAGAGGCGCTTTAGAAGAGTTGCTGTAGTGGCTATCACTGGATGTGGAAAGCTGGAGGGTTCCAGTCCCGGCTTTGCTGTGGACTCTGTGGCCACCAGATGCGCAAGAGCCCACTTGTTGGAAAAGACCCTGATGCTGGGAAAGATTGAAGGCAAAAGGAGAAGGAGCTGGCAGAGGATAAGCTGGTTAGATAGCATCACTGACTCAATGGACATGAATTTGACCAAACTCTGGGAGACGGTGGAGAGAGGAGCCTGGCATGCTGCAATCCATGGGGTCGCAAAGAGTCAGACAAGACTAGGCAACTTAACAACTACAACTGTGGTCTTAGGAGAGTGCTCATCCACTCCTATGTCCCCTCAGATACTCGGCCCTTCCTTGCATCATCAGTGAGTCCATTAGAAATGAGCACAAATGGCTGTTACAGTTTTCCTGTGAGGATGTTTCTGAAGCTTTACTTTCAAAAGCAAAGCACTTGGAAAAAACATTTTGACTCTTATTTTTTTAGTAAAAATATCATAACACGCCTGGGTCTGGGACTCAGAACAGAGAGTGACTTGCAGTTGCTCACAGGGATCTTTTCCAGGTAAGGACAATGACCTAAAATCCAGTCGTGGTGAGTTGCACAATCGTTACTCAAAGCCATTGAATACAATGTAAATGATACTTCTACAAAGCAGTTAAAAATGATGACAAAACTCGGAACATTTACCCTAAATAACCTGGTTGCCTTACAGATAAGGCAGTTTGTGGCAGGCATTCTGGGCAGGCAGTGCGAGCAGACTGTGAAAGAGCTGGTCAGTTACCCCTGGAAGGAAGGGGGCGTGAATTGCTCCGGCACTTGAAGCATGTGGCTAAATGGGACCAAAGAAGTGAAAATCAGGAAGAGGGCCTTTAGGAGGTTTTGATGGGATATGGGATCCAAATGCAGACAAGAATGCCAGGCTCATCATGTGAGGGGCTGGAGAGAGAAAAGGAAGACGGTGCAGGTCACACACAGCCCATGGAGAATCAGGAACAGCAGGGCTGGGGGACACATGTGTGGCTTAGATAGTCCCTCCTCCTCAGCACCTGGTGGCCCAGCTGGAACAGATAGGCCCCGGGTGGCCACGGAGAGGTCACACAGTCACTGGCCATTTGGAGTGCCTGCAAGGCCGGGCTTCAAAACAGGACGGACCAACACAGGATGCCTGTGTGCTAAGTTGCTTCAGTTGTGTCCAACTCTGCAACCCCATGGACTGTAGCCCACCAAGCTCCTCTGTCCATGGGAATCTCCAGGCTAGAATACTGGAGTGAGCTGTCATGCCCTCTTCCAGGGGATCATCCCAACCCAGGGATCGAACCCACGTCTCTTATGTCTCCTGCACTGGCAAGCGGGTTCTTTACCACTAGCAGCACCTGGGAAGTCCAACCAATGTAACATTTTAAAGCAATTACCTTCCAATTAAAAAAAAAAAACAACTGGGGAGGATGCAGTTTTGCTCACTAGCTGCTGCTGCTGCTGCTAAGTCTCTTCAGTCGTGTCCGACTCTGGGCGACCCCATAGATGGCAGCCCACCAGGCTTCCCCGTCCCTGGGATTCTCCAGGCAAGAACACTGGAGTGGGTTACCATTTCCTTCTCCAATGCATGAAAGTGAAAAGTGAAAGTGAAGTTGCTCAGTCGTGTCTGACTCTTCGCAACCCCATGGACTGCAGCCTACCAGGGCCCTCCGTCCATGGGATTTTCCAGGCAAGAGTACTGGAGTGGGGCGCCATTGCCTTCTCCGTATCCACTAGCTGGTAAGTGGCAAATCAGGATTTGGATTCTAGAGGTATGGTTCTCGCCCTTGGCCTTCAACCTCAATCCTATGTTGTCTGTCTTACTAGACAGGAGACCAAAGCTCAGAGTGGCTGACTGAGCTGCCCAAGGTCACACAGTAGAAAGTANCCCTCCGTCCATGGGATTTTCCAGGCAAGAGTACTGGAGTGGGGCGCCATTGCCTTCTCCGTATCCACTAGCTGGTAAGTGGCAAATCAGGATTTGGATTCTAGAGGTATGGTTCTCGCCCTTGGCCTTCAACCTCAATCCTATGTTGTCTGTCTTACTAGACAGGAGACCAAAGCTCAGAGTGGCTGACTGAGCTGCCCAAGGTCACACAGTAGAAAGTGGTAGGACCGAGATCGAAACCCAAGTCCTCCAGTCCCATCGCTGAGGCTGATCCCACTAGTCCCACCTTTCCTGTGCCAAGGCAGACACGAGGACTTGGCTCTTCCTGCCGTCCTCCTGGCAGGACGCTGGGTGCCTGAGGGGACCATGGCGCTGAGAAGGAGGGTCATTCTTCCAGCTGCAGTCAGGGAGCGGGGGAGGGGGTGGAGAAACCCTTGTCAACATGGCTCTCTAGAAAGAGGAGACTTAAATCTCCTTTAAATACCCCTTTTGGCGTGCTAGTCAGTCCCCCAGCAGGAAATGGCTTGACAGGCGCCTGGTCGGCATCTGAAAAGGCTGCCAGCCGCCTGACCAGGGAGAGAGCCTAGGCTAGTTCAACCAGGGAAAAGCCTTCAACTTCCTTCCTGCAGGTTGTCCTTTCTCTTATCTACTTGAAGAATTCTCATTCCCTTATTTAGCGTGACGACACACAGTGACTACATTCTAGAGTCAGCATTCAGTCATGGCTCGATGTTCACACTCAGTCTGGAACTGGCGAGGGTTCCCAGCCAAGGGTACCAGTGTTGGGCCCCGCACTCCCCTCTCCTGGGTGTTCTGGGGAGACAAATGGGGCAGTGTGTGAGGAAGGCCTCGGACGAGCCCACAGGGATCCGGAGAGTGGTGTTCTCACCCCCGCCTCCTATGAGGGTCACGATTTGTCCCTTGCTCATCCTCATGTCCCTGGCACCTAACACAGGACACCTGGAACCTCTGTGAGTGAAGCAGAGTGGGCAGTGGGAGAGGCTGGTTCAGGGAGATGCCCCCACCTCATTCATACTCATTCATACTCCAGAGCAGCTCGGCGGCTGTCTCCTGGGCTACATACGCTGCTCAGCTGGCACCGAAACAGAGAAAATTCATCCCTGCTCTCTGCATTCTAAAATCCTATGTCGGGAGATGAAACTCAAAATGCAGGCCATTCAGTCCTCTACAGGGAAGTTTCCATGGTGACGGCAGTCCTTGCTGAGTCGGGGCAGCCTGCCTCCCTGGAGCAGGCCTGAGCCCTACCTGTGATAACAAGGGCCCCCTGTACTCTCCACTAGGGCAGGTGTTCACACGTTTCCAAGTCTCTTTTCTCCTACTCCACACACTGAACAGCAGTTAAGACCATGAACTTCCCTCTAGAGTTGAGAGCTTGGGAAAGGGTGGCACTAACCTGGAGAGACAGGCATGCCCCCATACACCCTAGACTCCCGGGCTCTTGCTCCAGCGCCACCTTCAACACCATGTGACCCGGGTGGAGCCAGGGGTCGTTCAGCGTTTTCTTCTGTGACGTGATCGCGGGGAGATGTGTCAACATAATTTTCACATGTTTCTCACCTCTAGCCCACCCCTCTGGGACATGCGTGAGCTCTGTGGATAAGAACTGCCCCTTTGGCGTCTGAATGGTCTCATCTGAACCCTGAAAGTGTCAGATGCAATGTTAGTAAATTGCAATTACACTGTATTTCCGTGTCTGCCAGCTCCCTCTCTACCTCCCTTCCTCCCCACCCTCCACCCTCCTCTTTCCTCTCCCCGCTTTGCCGTGCCCAACCTTCCTTCCCATCTCCCTATCCTATCCTACTGGCCCAGACCTTCCAGTTCTGCCCACTGACCTCCCAGTCTCTCAGGAGTGAGATCCTGGGAGTCTCTTCATCTTTCTCCTGGGTGTTTGGACCCTAGTCCATCCTCAAATGAAGAAGAGGGTAAGGGAGGACAGTGAACAGACCAGGTTGGTGCCTGGCCATGGTGCCCACCAAATTATAAAGAAATCTCTCAAGGTGCCCGCCCCTCAATCCCAACCCAATTACGCCTCTTTCTCTTGTCTTTCCCCACCGTCTCCTGTCACAACGTGCCCTGCCTGCAGGCTCTCTTGCTGGTCATTAATTCTGCAGGGGCCAGCTCAGCACCCCTCTCTCAGGGATGTTTGTCCTGTGAGTCTGGTTGCTTTCAGTTCCTGCCTTATGTGGTCTAAGAAGATTAAATGCAATGTTGCTTATTGGGTGCCAGCTCAGGGCTAGGGAATGGAGCCTGGCACTCAGTGGACAGCAGTTCTCACTATTTGGCATCCTCTTTACAGGTGGGTTTAAAGCTTTGGTGGAAGAGTACGTCTCAGGCCACCCTGCCTGCCCGTCCTCCTCACCCGCCACCCCCCAAGGGCCAGGAAGCCCCCCTTGAAGAACGTTTTGGGGATGGAGGCTGAAAAAGAAGTGAAGGGCCATGGGGCTGGGGGACAGGGGGCAAAGGCAGACACAGCCAGGACGCCCGAGATGGACTTGAGCTGCTCTAGCTCACCATGGCTCTGTGTGACCTCTGAGTACTGTATCTTCTTCCTCTGTAGAAAAAGCAGATAATACCTACTTCACAATGTTGTCTAGACAGAGACTTAACAAGATGACAATGAGAAAGCACCAGGCATAAAACGAACGTCTGAAGCCCAGCTTTTAAACTTCTTCTCCGAGGGGAAGATTTCAGAGAGGACATGAGCCAGGGGACATCCTCAGGTGCTCAGCAATTTCTCCAGCCCCAGGGGATCCCCCAGCCCACGTGGAGACCCCGCACAAGAGAGAGTGGCAAAGCAAAGGCCAGTGGCCCTGGTGAGGACCAGGGTGGCCCCCAACTTGGAAATTCACGGCCTCCCTCTCACGTCATGACTGGTCAGCTGTCTCTTGTTCAGGTCCTGTCCACTCTGTAATGATTGGCTGCTCCAGCCTCTCCCACTATTACATCCCATTTCACAGCTGAGCAAACTGAGGCACAGAGAAACTAAGTAACTTGCAACTAGTAATTGGCAGAGCTGGGATTCAACCAAGGCTGTCTGATTTCAGCACTGATGATCTTAACCACTATGATATTTTGCCTCTGCTTAAAAAAAAAAAAAAGGCTAAAAAGAAATTCCCTTTTCCCGGCTTCATCCTCGAGTCACCTTTCCTTCTCCGACTTTCCCACTAGTTCTCTCAGCAAAGGCTGGCTGAAGTTTCCCTCCTCCAGGCTTTGCAGTTTGGGGACAACCCATGACCTCTGGAGAAGTATATGGCAACCCACTCCAGTATTCCTCCCTGGAGAATCCCATGGACAGAGGAGCCTTGCAGGCTACAGTCTGGAGTCATAAAGAATCAGACACAATTGAGTAACTGACAACCAGCAACCAACAAGAGTCGGACACGACTGAGCAACTGAACTGAACTGAACTGAACTGAAGGATATTCAGAGTCTTTTAAAGTCTGCAAACTGCAAAGCCCAATGGTTTTGCTCAGTTCTCATCCTTCCCAAGGAAGTGGCGTCTTTTTTGCCTCACCCAGCATTGTATAAAAGAGCTTGTTGGACTCCGAGAACATGCCCACATGCTGTCTGGAATATTCTTGCTGCTATCCTCTCCATGCATCCTGCATTCTCTTCAGCATGGTGTTTTCTCTGGAGGACTATATCCTAAGAAGCCCTGCTTGCTCTGGCCCACAGAGACCTCCCCCCAGCTGACCAGCAAGGACAGTATTAGTTGTGGTTCCCAGTGCCGGAATGGAAAACTGCTGCTTTTCCTGTTTCCATGACATCAGAGTCATCACAGACTAAACTTTTCCTCTTCATCCCCCTCCTCCTCCTCCTCTTTCTTCTTTAGCATCCTGGGATATATTTACTCAGAACAGGGTGGTTTCTTTCTATCCTTATCTCCTCCTTGAGCTTTCCCTTTTGTTTGTCAGTTTCAAAATAATGAATTAGTTTATTAGCATCCTCAGCGGATAGCCAATGAGTTCCTTTTTTTAAAAAGATATCACTACAGACTCAAAGACTTAAATATATTTTACCTGTTTCAATCTCTCAAGGTCACTATCCTTACTGACACACACTGTTGTGTCTCTGGCCAGGGACAGCCTTTCAGCCTGGCTTCCAAGTCCTTCAGCCTGGCTCTTGTGGTCTTTGTTGCTCAAGGCTGCATCATTTTCAGGGGCCTCTTCTGCCAGTGATGGTGGGAGGCGCCTAATTGACTTTTCAAAAGAGTTCCTTACAACATTCTTTCCCCCAGGGCCAGGGAGAAGGGATTGAAAGGTGGGAAGAAAATCTCTTTTGTGATTGAAACTACTCAGGAGATTCAAGCTGAGTTCCTCTGGGTTGGAGGAGGGGCCAGAGCTGATGCCAGGAGGGGTTGGTCCAGAAGAAGAGGAAGTTTCCCCAAGGAAGGTGAGGGGCTGTGTGCGGGGATTTCTGAGGGTGGCAGGGAGCAAGGCCTGCTCCCCTTGGAGTCTGGGCACTGTCAGCCTCTGCAGGGGAGGCTCATGGTTGCAAGAGGCTGTTGACAGTGAGCTGTGGACCTAGGCTTCTCCATGAGCATCCTTGTTCCCAGGCTTTGCTGGGCAGAGATGAAGCTGCCCATGGACCCTGCCAGCCTGGCAGTGGGCATCTCAGATATACTACCTCAATGGAAGGCTAGAGTTCTTGCTGGTTTTCTGCAAGTTCTGTTCTCTAATTTTTTGCCTCCCTTGGGAAAGGGAGGCAAAAGGGGCTCAGGGCTACATTGAATGCAGCTTAGAAGTCATGAGGGCAGTCATCTGTGTCCAGGTCTCCAACTCTGAGACACACTCTTTGACGTAGGATATTTTGTTTCTGAGAAATGGAACATTTCCTGCCATATCAGAAAACAAAGGATGTCACATGCATGTATTCATGCTAAGTCGCTTTAGTCATACCTGATTCTTGTGACCCTAAGGGTGCATCAGCAGTTGCAGCAACCACAGAAGGTGAGCTGGTGAGCCCTGGGGGGAACTCAGGAAGGAAAGAAGCCCTGCTATCTAGCAGCCATCAAACTGCAGCCATTCCCCACGGCAAGCCCCAAGGAGGCTCAGAATGTGAAAATCATAGGATTCAGTTCAGCTCAGTCGTGTCCGACTCTTTGTGACCCCATGAATCGCAGCATGCCAGGCCTCCCTGTCCATCACCATCTCCCGGAGTTCACTCAGACTCATGTGCATCGTGTCTGTGATGCCATCCAGCCATCTCATCCTCGGTCATCCTCTTCTCCTCCTGCCCCCAATCCCTCCCAGCATCAGAGTCTTTTCCAATGAGTCAACTCTTCTCATGAGGTGGCTAAAGTACTGCAGTTTCAGCGTTAGCATCATTCCTTCCAAAGAAATCCCAGGGTTGATCTCCTTCAGAATGGACTGGCTGAATCTCCTTGCAGTCCAAGGGGCTCTCAAGAGTCTTCTCCAACACCACAGTTCAAAAGCATCAATTCTTCGGTGCTCAGCCTTCTTCACAGTCCAACTCTCACATCCATACATGACCACAGGAAAAACCATAGCATTGACTAGAAGGACCTTAGTCGGCAAAGTAATGTTGCTGCTTTTGAATATGCTATCTAGTTTAGATGTGTATAAGAGACAGCTTTTGAATAGAGGCTGTCAGACTTGTGATTTTTTTTTTTTTACTTTGTTGATTTTTGCCCTCTATGAAAAATTATATGGAAGTTACAATATAAATAAGAGAAAATTCTCAAAGGCAAATCGGGATATTGCAGTGAATAATGCCATCAAGACACTGATACCAAGGCTCTTGATGAGTGAGTTTAGTGTCTCAGAGGAAAGGAAAAAATGAAAGCACTGTGACTTGAACTTCCTGGATAAACACAAAACACAATTTAAAGATCTTTTGAATATATTTGGCAAAATACATTTTACATTGATAGTCACACATACAAAGCTTATTTTAAGTAAGAACATCAGATTTTTTGTTGTCAATTATTTTGTTTACAAAGCTGTATTACAGCATTTTGTAGAACATCTATTTATAAGTTGATCTCTGACATTCAGTTGTCCTTTCTTTCCTTTCCTTTTCTTTTTTTGTTCAAGCACTAAACAAGGGAAAAAAAATCAGCTTTGGTTGCTTCACTAACCTAGGATATGATGATGTTGGTAAACTCAGTTCAAGCTAAATTTTTTACCAATGATACTGCACTTTTGAGGTCTATATTCACTCTAGTGGAAAATTGGTTGCAGTAAGCTAAATATTTATAGGCTACTAGACTTTTAGAAACTACTAATTCTTATGTTTGCCTTTTTGACTGATAGCATATTCTGTACCTATCATTTTAAAATTATTTCTTCTTTGTTTCTCCTATGAATGTAGAGAACACTGGGCTAAAAACTTGAAAGTATACCCATAATATGAATAGCTTTATAGACTTTCTGAAAGAAGCTGTTCTATTTTCCACAAAATGAGAGAGGATAACATTTCAAAGATTAAAATAACAAATGAAAAATTTTTAACAAAAAACATTAAAATGAAGTATTTTAAGACAGTTAAGTGGCTAAAGAAATATATATATATATTTATATAGATACATAGAAATATTTGATTCAAAAATGATCTATTTGAATATAAAAATTTTACATATATGTGTATCTATGTATACACACACATGAGGTGAGGTGAAGTCGCTCAGTCGTGTCCGACTCTTTGCGACCCCATGGACTGTAACCTAGTAGGCTTCTCCTTCCATGGGATTCTCCAGGCAAGAATACTGGAGTGGATTGCCATTTCCTTCTCCAGGGGATCTTCCCGACCCAGGGATCGAACCCGGGTCTCCCGCATTGGAGGCAGACCCTTTAACGTCTGAGCCACCAGGGAAGCATATATACAGGTATATGCAAACAATGTGTGTTTGCATGTAATTGTAATTTATGCTTATCTGTATATCTCCATGTATATTTAAGAAAAATTTTAAGTGTTGACCTGGAGAAGGAAATGGCAACCCACTCCAGTATTCTTGCCTGGAGAATCCCCTGGACAGAGGAGCCTAGTGGGCTACAGTCCA
>SJYX01004767.1:351460-367179 GCA_006410675.1 Oreotragus oreotragus
AGCTCAACTGGAATTCCATCACCTCCACTAGCTTTGTTCGTAGTGATGCTTTCTAAGGCCCACTTGACTTCACATTCCAAGATGTCTGGCTCTAGATTAGTGATCACATCCTCATGAGTATCTGGGTCGTGAAGATCTTTTCTGTACGGTTCTTCTGTGTATTCTTGCCACCTCTTCTTAATATCTTCTGCTTCTGTTAGGTCCATACCATTTCTGTCCTTTATCGAGCCCATCTTTGCATAAATGTTCCCTTGGTATCTATAATTTTCTTGAAGAGATCTCTAGTCTTTCCCATTCTGTTCTTTTCCTCTATTTCTTTGCATTGATCGCTGAAGAAGGCTTTCTTATCTCTTCTTGCTATTCTTTGGAACTCTGCGTTCAGATGCTTATATCTTTCTTTTTCTCCTTTGCTTTTCGCCTCTCTTCTTTTCACAGCTATTTGTAAGGCCTCCCCAGACAGCCATTTTGCTTTTTTGCATTTCTTTTCCATGGGGATGGTCTTGATCCCTGTCTCCTGTATAGTGTCACGAACCTCATTCCATAGTTCATCAGGCACTCTATCTATCAGATCTAGGCCCTGGCCCTAAATAGCAGAGGTGCATATCAAAAGGATGATTTCAGTGAGTCCAGACTCTTGCGTCTTCCATATCTGTTAGGACTTGTGATGCTGCAACAACAAAACCAATAAGTAGTTTGAATATGGCATTTATTTCTCTTGCATGTGAAAGAAAGTACATGGGAGGCTTCGTGGGAGGTTCTCCAGGACTGGCCCAGCTGCCTCACAGTTGTCAGTGACCCAGACTCCTTTTAACTTTCCATTCTACCATTCTCAGCAGTTGGTTTTCATCCTCAAGTTTGCTTGATGCTAAAAATGGCTGCTGGGATTCCAGCCATCAGGTACATGTTCTAGGCAAGTCCTAAGTGAGACAGAATTCCTTCCAAGAATCTGTATAAACTTCCATTTATATCTCATTATTCATTACTAGTGACAAGGGAGTGTTTTAGCTGGACACGTTGCACACCATGACAAGGTGATAGTCTGATCATAGGACGTGACAGATGGATATTGGACAGGACCTAGTAATCTTTGCCACTCAATATTCTTTCTTTTTGTTCAGCTATCCTATTGACCCTTTGTTCTCAGCTTAGATAGAGCTTCTTTAGGCATCAGCCTTCTTCTAGGTGCTTCCCTAACCCCAGCTCACCTGTTATCCTAACCCCAGCTCACCTGTTATCACACCACATTGCATCTGCTGGTTCACCTGTCAGTCTTTCCCCTCAAACAGAGAGCTCTGGGAAGACAGGGACTATAGGTGCTCAAATAATGCTTATGGAGTGAATGCATGGAGGTTGAGGAAGCGTTCATTCTAGAACGTTTTACACTGATTTCCCCTATTCAGAATGCTTCTGAATAATCCCCAACTGATCTTGCTGTTTTTTCTACTTCTAAGTCATTACCACAACGTGTACCCAAATTGCTTTTTTGGAAAGAGAAGGCATTTCTTCCCAAACCACTGGGGATGGCACATGATTTGCACCTTCACAGCTTTGGAAAGAAACTGGCGTATCCAAAACAACATTCAAGCCTGGCTGGCTGGCAGTTTGGAGGGTAATAAAATGAAAAGCAATTTATAAGTGGCAAAGAATTTGAGCCGAAACATAATTCCATTTTGTGCAGAAAGCCAAGCTGTTCTGCATAATTTGTCATCCAGCCAGGGCTCTCTGACTTGCTCAAACCAAAGGCTCCAACTCCCTCTCCTCCTCTGACCGGTTCCTTCTAATTTAATTCCAAGTGGCAGGACTCCCAGTATTCCCAGTGAAGATGCTTGTTATCTTGTACCTGAGCCAGCTGGTCTCTGTTCTTTGTAAATGTCTGACCTGGGATGAAGAATCTTGGCTATTCTATCTCAGAAACTTACTCCCAGAAAAAGCCTATTGGTGGTTTTCACTTACCTCTCACTGCATAACTGCTCTGAAAAGTAGTGGTTGAAAGGAATGATTTATTATTTTACGGTTCCGTGGGTTGGCTAAGCTCAGCTAATCAGTGCTGCTCCATGCGTACTGTTTAGGTCACTCATGTGGTGGCACTTAGCTGGACGCCCACCGATGGCTGGGACATCCAAAGTGGTGTCCTGTCTTCCAGAACTTCTATCCTCATGGCCTTGCGTCATTCAATAACCTATCTTGGGCTTCTGTCTGCATGGTAGCTGGCTCCTAAGAAGGAACTTTGTAAGAAGGCAAGCCCCAATTTGCAAGCACTAATCAAACTTCATGTGGCTAATATCTCAATTGGTCAAAGCAAGTCACATGGCCAATCTGAGAGTCAGTGAGACAAGATATACAGGCCACGGATACTGGGAGACGTGGTTCCTTGGGCCACCAAGACACCAGTCTATCCAGAAGTCTCTGAGGAGACTGGTGTAGGAGAGGAACAGACTGGCCTGAGTGAGCTATGTTCCTTTCAGTAAAGGTTACATAACTTATTCTTTGAGCTCCAGATGCAGGGCCATGGAGGAGTGGTACAGGGAGACCAACTAGAGTTTTAATAGGAGCTGCGCAACAGGGAGATGCCTGCTTTGTGAGACAGTGAGCTTCCCATCATGGGAGGTGTCCAAAGAGAGTCTGGCGGGGATGTATAGTGAATTCTTTCCTGAGTTGGGAACTGGACTAAGTAACTATACGCTTCCTTTCAACTCTGAATCTATTTAAAACTGTCTTTGGCAGGTCAGGAAGAACATTTGTCTCATAGATAACAAGTTCAGGTGTCAGGCCACCTGTGAGACAGGTGAGGGGGCAGGGATCATAATCTTCCACATGAAAAAAATATATATTTTTAATTGAAGTATAGTTGATTTACAGTGTTGTGTTAATTTCTGTTGTATGGCAAAGTGATTGACTTACATATGTGTGTGTATGTATACATTCTTTTTCATATTCCTTTCCATTATGGTGTATCCCAGGAGACTGGATATAGTTCCCTGTGGGCTCTTGTGTTTATCCATTCTAAATGTAATAGCTTGTATCTGCTTGCCTCAAACTCCCAGTTCATCCTTCTCCCTCCCTCCTCCCCCTTGGCGATCACAAGTCTGTTCTTCATGTTTGTGAGTCTGTTTCTGTTTTGTAGATACGTTCATTTCTGCCATAGTTTAGATTCTACATGTAAGTGATATCATATGTATTTGTCTTTCTCTTCTTGACTTACTTCACTCAATAGGATAATCTCTAGTTGCATCCATGTTGCTGCAAATCGCATCATGTTGTTCTTCTATAGGTTGAGTAGTGTCCCATTGTATATGTATACCACCTCTTCTTTTCCATCCATTTGCTGATGGACATATGTTCTGGCTGTTGTGAACAGTGGTGTTATGAACATAGGGTGCATATATGTTTTTGAATTATAGTTTTGTCCGGGTATAAGCCCAGAAGTCGGATTGCTGGCTCATACGGTAATTCTATTTTTAGTTTTCTGAGGAACCTCTAGAGTACTTTCCACAGTGGCTGTACCAACTTACATTCCCACCAGGTGGAAAATACCTTAGTGGCTGTTTATTTAGGGACTCAGTCTTTATGGACTGGGAACGTTCTTTGTGTCTACTGATTGACAGCTGTCCTGGGGATGAGAGGGTGGAACTTCCTGTCCTGGTCAGCCCTGCAGAAGACAAACAGGAAGTGCTGACTGGGTCCTGGGCAGGAGGGTCTAAACAACCTTCCAAGAAGCACTTCAGCTGAAGTTGGGGAGGGGACAGGACTGTGCATGGCCTCTACCCACTCACCTCCCTTCACTCAACCAGAGTTGCTCCACTTTTGTGTCCTTGCAGACTGAGTTTTCTAGTATGATTTTGTGTTATGTGTGTGAAGAATGGATTCTAAGGCTAAGAAAGTAAAAGCTTAAAAATCACGCAGAAAGATTTCATCCATAAGAAATATAAAGTCAGGTCAAGGGCAATGTTGCCTGTGGGGACACAGGATGGGGTGGTGTCATATACAGAGTCCAGCGTGGGAAGCAGGCTGCACAGGTCTTTGCCATGGAGGGAGGGAGGGAGGCAGCTGAGGTGAGCAGGGTCCAGTGTCATCTCCAGAACCAAGGCTGAGGGTACAGTCTCGGTGACTTACCCAGGGGTTAGTACCAGGGGGACTTACCCAGGGGTGGCCTTGTGTCTACCTAAAGGTGGTGTGAGGGCTCAGGTGACAGAGCCCCAGGCCAGCAATGCTAGGATGACTACTACCCGGGAGCACAGACACGGAGGGAGGCCACTAAGTCAGGTTTACCCAGGACAATCTTCCTTTTATTCAAAATCAACTGATTTGGGACCTTAGTTCCATCTACAGAATCCCTTCACCTTTGCTTATACCTTGATCTAGAATAACTCACAGTTCTCATCCAGGATCAAAGAGCGTCAACAGCAGGGGGTGGGAATCATGGCAGCCACCCTGGAGTGTGTCCCCTACACTCTCTTTTGGAAACCCCAGTCTCCATGACTTAGCTTGCTGGGACCCATACTCTCTCCACCCTCAACCCTACCCCCTCTCCCACCCCGCACCATGCCCAACTCCAGACCTGCTCTTCTCAGCTGATAATCAAAGACTCAGTCCTCATCTTAGTCCAGCACAACTTTTCTCCCTGCTGCCTACCCAGGCATCATTGACCAGATCAAAGATGAAAGTCCCCCAAAGATGACTCAAGGCCTTTTCTTTGTCCAGGGATCTGGACAAAGATCCCTAAAAAGTGACCTGTGATGGACATTTTAGGGACCCATGACTGGTGAGTGATAAAAATGGTTTATTGAGATGCCAGGAAGGTCACTCTTAATTACTCTGCTTGGATGACCACTTACTTTGCTACTTTATAGGGTCATCTCTTATAGGGTTCTAGGGTCATGTCTCCCTCCTTCCACCTCTCGAGAGGACAATGGGCATGATAAGTCACCTGGACATGTGAGCTTGTATTTTGGAAATAGGATGACTAGCACTAACTGGTATCTGTCCCTTCTAGAAGGTGTCAGTAATGATAATAGTAATGAATAGAATTTATTGAGCACTAGCTATGTGCAGGCATTGTGCTAAGCCTTCTCTCTGCAGCCCCCGGGGCAGCCTTATGAGGTGAATATTATTATTGGTTCCGTTTTACAGCTGTGGAAACAGAGTCTCTGAGAGTCTGTCTCTTGCTGTGAGTTGCACGGTTGGTAGGTGACAGAGGTAGGGTTGTCCTTCCCTGGAATGTCCAACTCCAGAGCCCATACGACTGTGCCTCTCAGGGACCCTAGCATGTCCCTATCCTGGTATCTGGTGTGTGTGTGCACACCTTCAGGGTGTGTGTGTGAGCCTCCCCTGGGGCTCTCCAAGGCTCCCCTGGGACCCTGGGAGAGTGGGGGTGGGGAATAGGGCCCAGGCCTGAGGGCCTGCTGGGGGTGCTCTTTGTAGCATGATAGCCCCTACAGCCCTCTGAAGCCTCCGAGGCACTGCCAATAAGTGCTGGGTGGTTTAGGGAGAAACGAAGCAACCTACACCCAGGAGCTAAGTGCAGAGGGAGATCAGCCTGTGGTGCCTGCCAGAACAACAGAGCTTCTTGTCCCCATGTGTCATTACAGGAAGCGTGAGACCAGGCAACTGTGCAAAGCTGGGAGGCCCGGGGGGAGCCCCTCGAAAGGGAAAGGCGGGGAGTGGGGAGTGGGAGCCAGCCAGCTGGGCTGCTGGTGAGGGGCTGCTGGGCTTGTCCTCCCAGGTCTAGGGCTGAGGGAATTCAGGTAACGGGCATGGAAGCAGCTCGGTAGAAGACACAGGGTCTCTGCCTGGTATCGCTTGTGCGTGGTTTGAGGGTGTCCAGGGCTGATAGTGCCTGCCTGTTAGGTTGGCTGGACTTTGGGGTTGTGTTCCTCTGTTTGCTAGTCTGTTACTCTCTTAGTTGTGAGTATAAGGGCACATGATTCACCCTTTATCTTGGCTCAGCTCACGTTTTAGGTGAAAGGCAAGATCTCTCCATCTCTGTCTCATCTTTCCTCTCCCAAACCCTCCTCTCTCTTCTTCCCTTTTTTCTCTTTTAATTCCTCCTGGTTTCTCATCCTTTAGCGAGTCATCAGTTCTAGGACTCCCACTGCTTCCGAAAAGACATCAGTGAATTGGGGGATGTCTGGGACAGCTGAATAATAAAAACTGCATGTGGATATATGAGTTGATCAGCGCCTGAATGAGTAGGCGATTCAATTCACATTGATTGAATACCCAGGATGCACCAGCCTCTGTGTATGGGTGTGGGAGGGTATTGCAAGGAAGAGGAGTTGTGGGTGGGGTGGGGGAGGTGAAGGCTACAGATGTCTAAGCTTGATGGTAAGGAACCTCACAAGAGGTGGGAAGAAAGGTCAGCATCCCTGCCTGGACTAAGTGCTCTTGCACCAACCCCACTTGGGCCCCTGGAAAGAAAGGAGAGGCAGATGGATTTTCAGTTTCCAAGGCATCTCCACCACCTGGCATCCTAGCACCCCTCCCCCATCTTTGGTCTCCACGGTCACGTGCACTGCTGCCTACCATCTCCTTCTGATTCTGTCAAAAAATAGCCAAAATAAAGTGTAGAGTTTCCAGACTAGTTAGGGGACTGACACTCCTCAAAAAGAGCCCCTCTCTCCCACTTTACCCAAGTGGAGGGAGAAAAACCCCAGGAAACTAAAGGAGGGAGACATTACCTAGACTCATAGGAGGAGAGAGGATGCGTAGTAAGATGGGAGCTCTGGAAGATTCTTGTCCATCTTGGAGACCCCCTTTTTCTGTGACCTTCAGGATCTTGACCTCCAGCCCAAGGTCAGAGGTCTGGTCTGGCCCTCACACCCTCAGCCTTGGGGACGGGACGGAGGGGCGCAGCAGCGAGGCAGGTCATCTGTGGTTGGGGCCTGGCCGGACAGACCACAGGAAAGGAGATGCAAGGTGTTTTGAGGTAACCCCGTTTTTTCTGTCCGTCAATTTGATTCATTGCTCAGGTCTTCAGCTATAATTACAGAGAAACGCAAACCTAATCCCCACCAGGTTTCCTCAGGAGAGCTGATATATAGATTGATTACAACTTCACAGATTTATTAGGAGCTGAGTGAAGCCAGCCTGTTACACTGGGAGAGAGGAAAGAATAACAGCCTAAAATCTAGGGGAGGGAAGATGGGTTAGGCTGGGACGAGACAGACAGGCAGAGAAGGGAATCTGAGGAGAAGGCGAGACCTGGGCTGCTAGGGGAGAGGAAGAAGCAGGTGAAGCTTAGTGACTGTGGGGAGAAAGCCTTCAGGACCAATCTAGTCCAGCTCATTGTTTAACTTTTCCGGGTCACAATGTCCTCATCTGTCATATAGGTACAATTAATACCTACCTCACAAGGAGGCTGTGAGGGTAAAATGAGATTGTGTATATGAAATTGGGGCGTATGGGGCCTGCTGCATAGAAAGGGGGTCTGCAGGGAGTGGGGTAGAAGGAAGAGGGAGGAAACGGGAAAGAAGAAGGATGGAGAACAGAGAGAAGGTTACAAGAAAGAGAGAACTGGGAGAAATGGATTCCAGGGTTACTCACATGACTGCCACGGCAGAGATGGCTACATGCCCCCAAAATCCATGCACGCCTTCTCCCATAAAAATAAACTTCTAATTTTTGACCAGAATAGAATTTCCCAGCTTCCCTTGTAGTTAGGTGAGGCCATGAGAAAAAATGGGGCCAATGGATTAAGTGGAAGTGATCGATGTTGGCCTAGGTGATGCCTTTGAAAGGAGCAGGGATGTTCGTCCCCATTCCTCTTCCCCTAGCTGGGGCACCTTCCTCAACCCTGTGGACCAGGAAACGCCCTGCTGCAGCAGAGCATCAAGATGGAAGGATCCTGGGTCCCTGACTCTGTGGACACCACATGAGCATAACCAGTCTTGATGACTCTGGGGAACTGAGCTACTTTCAGTTCAGTTCAGTCACTCAGTCGTGTCCGACTCTTTGCGACCCCATGAATCGCAGCACGCCAGGCCTCCCTGTCCATCACCAACTCCTGGAGTTCACTCAGTCTCGCGTCCATCGAGTCCATGATGCCATCCAGCCATCTCATCCTCGGTCGTCCCCTTCTCCTCCTGCCCCCAATCCCTCCCAGCATCAGAGTTTTTCCAATGAGTCAACTCTTCTCATGAAGTGGCCAAAGTACTACTGACATAGAATTTTATAAAAGAGGGAAGTAAACTAATATCTTGGTTAAGCCACTGGGTGTTGCATCTTTTCAACGTTCGGCTCAATCCTGTTCTAACTCAGTGCTGTCCAAACTTTCTGGGAGGAGGAAAGTGTTCTCTAGCCACATCATCCAGGTGGCCACTGGGCACCTGAAATGAGACCGGTGCAGCTGAGAAACTGAAGTTTAAGTCTTGATGAATTTTAACTAGCTTTAAGTAGCCACAGGCAGCTACAGCTCCTATTTGAGCAGGATGTTAGCTGTTTCGTGTCTGAGGTGGGCTCCAGGTTGCTCAGTCCTCTCTGAAGAAACCCTTTTACCTTTACAACTACTTCCCCATGTACAGAAGAGGTCCCTGGAGTAGGGTTCTCTCTTACTCTTGTGGTTCAGAATTTGGCCCATTTTTCAGGGTGCAGGAGTCCAGGAGTGCTTGGTTATTAAGAGGGTGTAGATCTGCCTACTTTTAGATCAGGAAGGCCTTGGCTAGCTCTTCAGGTCTCTTAATAGCATTCTGCATTTTTCTTAGTAACCTGGCCTGCAGTACAGCCTGACCAACTTTAGAAAACTGTAAAAGTGTTTGCACAAGAAATAGGACTTGCCAAGGTAAAGCTCTGGCTGCAAGTGTCTGCTGAGGACTCTTAAAGAGATAAAGCAGTCTCCTTAGGACCTCCTTGGTGGCCCAGGAGTTGAAACTCCACGCTTCCAATGCAGAGAGTGTGGGTTTGATCCTTGGTGGGGGAACTAAGATCCACATGCTGTGTGGTGTGGTCAAATTTTTTGTTTGTTTGTTTTAAAGAGAGATAGCAATCTGTCCCCTCCCTAAGTCTTGCTTGAGTTCATCTTAATATGGTTTTTTTCCAGATCATCGAGACTCTAAATTCAATTATGATAATAATTCTTCCCTTGACCCTTAAAGACTGTGTAGGGCAAGGAGCAAGATTGGTTAACAGTAATTCTGAGTTCCAGGTCCTTCTTTCCCCACTTGGAGATGCTCAACCCAAGCTCACCTTCCCACTTGGGGGATAAGTAGCTTCTCCCATACTTTACCCTTCCCTATGAGAGGGTGACTTCCTAAGAGCGCTAGGTTTCCAAATTTTGTAAACAGTCTAAAGATCTAGACAGCCTGGTCTGGTTATCCCTCCACGGTCAAAGTTGCTACTGTTACCCTATTAAACAAAAAGAAAACCCACGATGGGGTGGACCCGCCACTAGAACAAGAACCCTCACTGGATTCCAGCAGAGAACACTGCTTCCTATGCCTCCACTTCTGTTTGACCTTGGCAGAATAAACATTCCTTTTCTGTCATTGTGGCAATTGGCTCAGATGGTAAAGCGTCTGTCTACAATGCGGGAAACTCGGGTTCAACCCCAGGGTTGGGAAGATCCCGTGGAGAAGGAAATGGCAATCCACTCCAGGACTATTGCCTGGAAAATCCCACGGACAGAGGAGCCTGGAAGGCTTCAGCCCATGGGGTCGCAAAGAGTCGGACACGACTGCGCGACTTCATTTTCACTCTTCTCTCATTATGTTCCTTTGCAAACGTTATACCATTATGGCTTCAGGGGAGGAGTGCTACTGCTGCTAAGTTACTTCAGTCGTGTCCGACTCTGTGTGACCCCATAGACGGCAGCCCACCAGGCTCCCCCATCCTTGGGACTCTCCAGGCAAGAATACTGGAGTGGGTTGCCATTTCCTTCTCCAATGCATGAAAGAGGAAAGTGAAAGTGAAGTCGCTCAGTCTATCTGACTGTTAGCGACCCCACGGACTGCAGCCCACCAGGCTACTCCGTCCATTGGATTTTCCAGGCAAGAGTACTGGGGTGGGGTGCCATTGCCTTCCCCGTCAGGGGAGGAGTAGAGAGGGCAAATGTCACTTTAGGAAGAAGGATGAGAAGTTCATCCACAGAGGAAGCAGGGAAGTGATCCACCTGATCCCAAGACTTGAAATAATACTGCTGTTCCATGCCTGGTCTTTTAGACTGAGAAAGGTGGGCATGAAAATTCCTATTCAATAAATGGGTAAATGGAGGCACAGAGAAATGACTGCTCTGATTGAGAGCACACAGTTGGGTAGAAGTGCAGTTATGAGTAGAAGCCAGGCTAGGCTCTGCCTCTAAGACCACACTTCCCAGGAGTGTATTGCGCCTGGGAAAAGCAACAAGAAGTGTCAGTGGAAGTCAGCATGTGGATGGAAGTTCAAACACATGACTCACATAGATCAAGATCAGTGATTTAGAAGGCTCATCACCAAGAATTCCACTAACCATCTTTGTGGTGGACTGTGGTCACTACAGCTATGTTTGTCTCATAGGCATCCCCAGACACGTGTTCTGGTTACAGCAGCGCCTCTTCTAGGGGGAGGTGCTTCTACCCATTCTTTAAGGCTTGCTTGGGGCTGTCAATCACAGAATCCTACCTCTCACAAGCCTGGTCAAATTTAACACAGTATCCTGGCAACAGTGACTAATCCAAGAGGTGGGCCAATCAGAACCCCCTTCTCTGTGGGAAAGAAAGAAGTGTCTTTCTGCTTGGCTTGATTGGGAAGATGTGAATCTAAAGCGTTCAGAGGCCATCTTCCTCACCCCATGGGAAGCACCAGCCTACAGAACGAAGCCACCACACACAGGAGGAAGCAGAGCTGAGAAATGGAGGGGGTGGGAAATTGATAGATGACTCACTGTTATAGTTTGAGCCCTTCTCTGGACTTCCCAGACTTGCAATCCCATTGTATCAGTTGGGGTTCAACCAGAGAAGTAGAACTAGCAGAATCATAGATGACTGATAGATAGATTAAGGATGTAAATATGGATTTATTACAAGGAATTGGCTTGCACAGCTATAGGGACTGGCTAAGCAAATCTGGTAGATGCAGTTTCAACCCCTGGGTCGGGAAAATCCCCTCGAGGAAGAAATGGCAACCCACTCCAGTATTTTTGCCTGGGAAATCCCCTGGGCAAAGGAGACTGGCAGGCTACAGTCCATACAGTTGCAAAGAGTGGGACATGACTGAGCATACACAAGCAAATCTAAAGTCCAGGCAGACGGGGAGAGAAGATCACAAGCAAGAGCTGAACCTTGATGTTCACAGGTTTCAGTCACAGAAGGAAGGGAGAGCAATTGCTGCACTAACAGTCACTGTGAGTTTCTCCCTCTGCTGCTGCTGCTGCTAAGTCACTTCAGTCGTTTCTGACTCTGTGTGACCCCATAGATGGCAGCCCACCAGGCTGCCCTGTCCCTGGGACTCTCCAGGCAAGAACACTGGAGTGGGTTGCCATTTCCTTCTCCAATGCATGAAAGGAAAAGTGAAAGTGAAGTCGCTCAGTCATGTCTGACTCTTTGCGACCCCCATGGACTGCAGCCTACCAGGCTGCTCTGTCCATGGGATTTTCCAGGCAAGAGTACTGGAGTGGGGTGCCATTGCCTTCTCTGGAGTTTCTCCCTCAGATAAGGCCTAAACCTAACAGTCACTGTGAGTTTCTCCCTCAGATAAGGCCGTAAAGCACTTGTAATTGATGAAGTCAGGCCCACCCAGGACATTCTCATAGATTAATTTAAGGTTGACTGATTAGGGACTTTAATCACATATGCAAAATTCCTTTATCTCAACACCTAGATTAACATTTGATGAAATACCTCAGAGAAGGTGTATGGTATAAAGTGGCCACTGATTGCTTCTGTCCTTCAATTTTTGAGAGAGTTCATCACCTTTAGTCCACCCTAAATGGAAACAAATTAGAGAGGGAATTCTGGAAGCTGAAATTCAGCTTTGCTAAATTCATATATCAAAAAGCCATCATACCCATAAACTCCTTGTCTTCTCTGTAAGCTAAATTTGAGTTAGGATTTTCTATTTTTGTTATTTAGTGACTAAGGCATGTCTGACTCTTTGTGACCCCATGGGCTGTTGCCTGCCAGGCTCCTGTGTCGATGGGATTTCCCAGGCAAGAATACTGGAATGAGTTGCCCTTTCCTTTTCCAGGGGATCTTCCCAACCCAGGGATTGAACCCTTGTCAGCTTGGCAGGCAGATTCTTTACTGTTGAGCCAGCAGGGTATTCCTGGGAATGAAAGGCTCCTGATTCAGTGGCCATTTATTGAGTAGCTTGCACATATTTTCTTCCTTAATCCTGACACATACACCAATGAGATAAGTATTGTTTACAATTGTGGAGACTGAGGCTCAGAGAGGTTAAGAAATCATTCAGACACAGAGCTCCAAATAAGGTCTGTCTTTCTACTGCCAAAGCTACAATATAATCTTTGCCAAAAGGAGCCATCCTGGTTGATATATGAATCCCTTGTACAGTTTGGAAGCTGACTTAAGCAAAAAAAAAAAAGTTTTTGGCTAAAAAGAGGTCCAAAGCTGAAGTACTTTATTCAGCTGATGACAGAACAAGGCCAAACAACAGATTTTATCTTTATGACCCAATGCCTGGCCCAGATACAATTGGCTGATGCAATCAACTGATTTTTTGTTGTTGTTATATTTGTGTCTGATTTTGGAGAGAGATAATTTTTTAAGGTTTTAACCTTTTTGGAGACCTCTTCCTGTGTGAAATAACTTAGATCTTAAATTCTGCTTCAATGTGGTCACAATGTCAAACAGAAAAATCCCTGCAAGCAGGATTAAGAACAAAGAGAAAGCACAAATATCAGGACTGAAAGAGGAGACATCATCACAGATTTCACAGACATTAAAAAGACAATAAAAGAATATTATGAATAATTTTATCCTAGCAAATGCAACCGTTTAAATGAAATGGACAAATTCCTTAGAAACAGACACAGTGGGTGAGATGTTAGAGTTGGGGTTCCAGGGAGCTGAACCTCCTAACTGCCAAACCTCATAGGTAATTTTGAGGCCTTCCTTGGTCCTTCCATGGCATTTGACACTGCTGACCACTCCTCCTTAAAAATCTTCCTTTTTGGCTTCCATGAAACATTCCTAGTGTTTCTTCTTTAAAAATCTTCTCCTCCCTCCTCCCTTTCTGCTTAATTTCAGCAACTTCTGATGGCTCTCCTAGGCCCTCCCCTCTTCTTATTCGGCATCTGTTTTACACCACAGGGCTTTAACTATTACACGTATGCTGATGGCTCCCAATGCTGCAGCCCAAATTGCTTTACCGAGCCTCACATTGACTAACAGTCAAGACAGCTGGTTATTTTATCACCAAGTGCCCACCACCCGTTGGCTGCCCTCAGTCCCTCAAGCTCAACTTTTCCTTTTGGTCTGTTAATGAAAACTGCTGCTGCTAAGTCGCTTCAGTCGTGTCCGACTCTGTGTGACCCCAGAGACGGCTGCCCACCAGGCTCCCCCATCCCTGGGATTCTCCAGGCAAGAACACTGGAGTGGGTTAATGAAAATTATTCCTGCCCTATTCCCCATAGGGGAAAGGGCAGGAAGAGGTTCCCCCTCTCATGAGACCTAATTTTACATTGTCAACTGAAAAAAAAAAAGAACCTCAACCAACCAAACGACAACAACAAAAAATTTAAAAAAAACTGCACAACCTGAAAGTTGAGAGTTGTTGTATTAGGGGACTTTACTGAGAACTAAAGCCTGGGAAATAACCTCTCAGACAACTCTGAAGAACTGTTCCAAAGAGGTAAGGGAGGAGCACGGATGTATAGGAGTTTTTGCTAAATAAACAAATGTAGTTGAACATCAAAAGATTATGGGAAATCACACACACACAAAAAGGCATCTAGAGTTACTAATTTTAGTGCTTATCTATGTATGGAAGATGCAAGAGTCTGGGTTCATTGAAATTATTCCCTTGTTATGCATCTTATCGATCCAGGGCCAGTATCTTGCTTTTTCTTGATCCTGAATCCTCAGGGCACACCATCAGGTGGCTGCAGTAGCTGACCACTTGATGGAGCTCAGCATTTGTTGTTGACTGAAATGGCAGGCAACATTTTTATTTTTGTCCACAACGCCCTAGAATCCATCCTCCACACGGTTGCCTGAGCGGTCCTTCCACCAAACCACATCTCATTAGTTGCTGTTGTCTAGTCGCTAATTCATGTCTGACTCTTTGGTCTGCAACACGCCAGGCTTTCCTATCCTTCACTATCTCCTGGAGTTTGTTCAAACACATCTCCACTGAGTTAGTGATGCTATTTAACCATCACCCTCTGCTGCTCCTTCTATCCTCAATCTTTCCCAGCATCAGAGTTTTTTCCAATGAGTCAGCTCTTTGCATCAGGTGGCCAAAGTATTGGAGCTTCAGCTTCAGCAACAGTCCTTCTTATGAATATTCAGGGTTGATTTCCTTTAGGATTGACTGGCTTGATCTCCTTGCTGTCCAAGGGACTCCCAAGAGTCTTCTCCAGCACCACAGTTCTAAAGCATCAGTTCTTTGGCACTCAGCCTTCTTTATTGTCCAACTCTCACATCCATACGTGACTACTGGAAAAACCATAGCTTTGTCTATACAGACCTTCGTCAGCATATCTCATTAGGATGGCTTTAAAATCAGGGCTCAAATTCTTGGCGTTACTCCATTGAGAGTTGGGGTATTCTCCATTTGAATCTAAGCAGGTTTGTGACAGCTTCAACCAATACAGCCCACAGAACTGATGCTGTGTGATTTCTGATGTTAGAGCAGAAGGTTCATGCAGCTTCCTCTAGTCCTGCCATGCCCTTTCTGGGGAAGTTTCCTCTCAGAAACCAGGCTCCACATTGTGGAAAGTCCAAGTCATGTAGAAAGGCCCTGTGTAGGGGCTCTAGAAAACAGTCCCAGCAGAGCCAGTTATCAAGTCGTCCCAGTCAAGATATCAGAGTTGAGGATCTTTTTGGAAGTGGATCCTCTAGCCATGGCTATTCCAGCTGTCACTGTTTGAGTCCTCTCAGCTCCAGACATATTTTAAAGCAATCAAGAGCTGTCTCAGCTCTGTTCTGTCCAATCTGACCCAAAGAATCTGTCATCATAATAAAAGAGCTGTGTCTGGGGGTAGTTTGTTACATAGTAACTGTAACACTCAGGGCATGCCACATGCCTGCTTAGAAGGTTGCACTGATTCCATCCAATCCAAATTGTTCCTGGATCATTACTTAGTTCTTGCCCATCCTCCCACCACCATCTCCAGCCCCTGCCCACAGGAGTCCTAGTCCTGCCTTACCTCTATTTCTGGAACATTCCTACAAGTCTAGGTTTCCATGCCTTAGTGCATGCTGTTGCTCTATCTATGTATCTTTCTGACATCCAGATATGAAGCACATCATCTAGAAAATTGGAAGATGTAAATCCATTTCCCTCCCTGAAATCCTTTCAGTGGCCCCCAAACCATTCAGGTATTCCATGAAAAAATGTTCAGAGAATGCTTACTTAACCTCTCTGTGTGCCAATGGCCCCACTGGTAAAATGGTGATGAATAATACAAGATAGAGTGTGCTGCTGCTGCTGCTGCTAAGTCGCTGCAGTCGTGTCCGCCTCTGTGCGACCCCATAGACGGCAGCCCACCAGGCTCCCGCATCCCTGGGATTCTCCAGGCAAGAACACTGGAGTGGGTTGCCATTTCCTTCTCCAATAAGATAGAGTGT
>SJYX01004767.1:367659-382305 GCA_006410675.1 Oreotragus oreotragus
CCTGCCCCACTGCAACTAAGACCTGTCCCAGCCAAATAAATATTTTTTAAAAATAAAATAGTTTAATTCAGATACCGCCAAAATAATACACTGTTTTTTAGTATCCTTCCCCAGAGTCTCTGGGCTGTTTGGGGACTATTCATTCAATCACCATTTTTCCTGGAGAAAGAGGGTTGCTGGGAAGGAAGTGGATTTGCATCCTTCCAATTATTCAGACGATTTGGTGAATATCAAGATAATTCTGATGCATTGAGTCCCTCCCTAACGTAAGTGGCGGTTGCTTTCATCCCTTCAATTTTTCCAGGTGTGGAGGTGAAGGCGGCGATATTCAGAAAATCTGATTAAATATGGGGCCTCCTGTTAACCGCTTGCAAACGGCTGGCCAAATCCGGCTTCTACCAACTGCTGCATTGTCAACACCAGAGGACGCTGTGTCTTCGTTGGCTTCTTAACCACCAGGCCAGCTCACAAAAAGCCCAGGTTTTCCCCAGAACTGCTCGGGGACAGTTCCCAACATCCCCTCTTCCGAGCAACAGGCTCATTTCTTTTAGTTTTCGCGTCTCTCTTTCTCTCTCTCTCTTGTTTGTGTGTGTAAGGAAAGGTTCCACTTTAGCCTCATGGAGACCTGTTTGAATAGCTGGGTCTCCTGCTTTCAGCTTGATCGATCCTAAAATCGCTTTTCCACTGACTTGAAATCCATTCAAATCAGAATGAATTTAAAGCACAGGAGGCAGCAGGCGCGGCGCGTTCCTTGCCTCCATCTCCCTAGCGTTAAAACGCAACCTCCAGATTAGAAGACTCAGTCTCAAAGCCTTTCCCCTCCGGGCCAGCCTAACGCACGCGGCCAGTTCACGGTGTCCTCGGCGGAGGTCCCCGTCCCGTTCACCTGTCTGGGGCGAGAGAGGTGTGGCCATGCCTCCCAGTATCCGGACAGCCAGCTCCCTCCGCGGTCCTCTTCTGCTTGCTTGCCTCCGCCCAGATTTGTAAGCGGTGTCTGGGGGGCGGGGGGCTGTGGGGGAGTGGAAGGGAGGGCGGGGAAGGGGCCTCGCGGGGAGGGGCGTCGCAGCGCTGTCACCGGGTGTCGCGCCGCCCTCCCCGCCCCTCCGCCGGGGGTGTGGGAGCGCAGCCGAGCGCGCGGCAGAGGGCCGGGCGCGTGGGGACGCGGGCGTGCGGGGTTCCGGGCGGGCCGCGCCGCACCCGGAGCGCGCTGGCCGCCTGAGCTCGGCGCGGATCCCAGCGCCCTGAAGCCGCCCGCCCCCCGCCCCCTGTGCATTGGGCGGCAGCCCCGGCCGCGGCAGCCGGGCTCCCGGGGAGGGGAGCGCGCCCGGCCATGGAGCCTTCGCACAAGGACGCCGAGACGGCGGCGGCGGCGGCGGCTGTGGCGGCGGCGGAGCGAGGGGCGTCCTCGTCCAGCGGAGTGGTGGTGCAAGTCCGCGAGAAGAAGGGCCCCCTGCGCGCCGCCATCCCCTACATGCCCTTCCCGGTGGCCGTCATCTGCCTCTTCCTCAACACTTTCGTGCCGGGACTGGGTAAGACGCGACGGCCGCGACCCCTTGCGGCCCCGGCCCCGGGGGCTGAGGGCGGCAGGGAAGGGGTCAGGGAGGGACCCTCGGGCCGCGCCCACGGGCTGCAAGTGCCGCGCCGGCGCTCCTAGCGCCCTCTGGCAGGTGGCAGAAGCGCGTGGAGGGGCGCCCGGAGGGAGGCGCGGGGCTCCCTGACGCTCCTTTCACCCTCGACCTGGGAGCCAGGTGATCCGGCCTCGAGGAGCCGGAAACTTTGACGGGCATGTTGGAGTCTGCCGGCAAGCCGGCTCTCTCGGCCCCGCCTAATCCTGCCTCTTCTCTCCGCCCTGCGCGCCCTCCCACGAGCTCCATCCTCCGGGGGGCGCGGGGCCCCGGCAAGACCAGCGTTGGGGCCGCCGGTGGGGATGACCAAGCCCCTGGGCATTGGAGAGGTCGGTCGAGCTGGGGAAAAAGGGAGAAGACACCCCGCAGCCCCGCCTGCTTTCGCGCGGTGAGGGGCGTGTGGGGGCGAGGGCTCTTTAGCCAGAGTCTCCTACCGCCTTCCGGCGTGCCGGCGATTCCACCGGCACCCCCGCAGGACGCCGAGGGGAAGAGGGACGATTTTATTAGTTTAGATGCCTGTGGGTTTGAACCGCACTTGGCCAGAGCTGACCCCATAACTTCCCCCATCGCTTCCGTTCCTGAGAACGTGGAGTGCCCGCGGGTGCAATTCTGTGTTGGACTTTGGCGGCCTGGACGGTCCCTGATGGCACCTGTGTCCCAAATTTTAAAACAGAGGCCCATCACAGAAATAGGAGTGCCCAGTGGGGGCATCAAGGAAGGAAATGCGAAGTTTTCTTGACCCTCCTTCTCCTAACCCCACACCCAAATATGTCTGCATCCCCTCCCGGATCACTCCCAACTTACCAACTTGGCACCAGCTGTTCTTCCGAGTTAAGAGTAACCCACCCCCCAATTCCGCGCGGGACTGGAGAGGCAGGCACCTCTGTGCCCAGGAGAAAAGCTTGCCGCTGTAAGGCTCGAAGTTCCCAAGAACAGAGGTCAACTACAAGTGGCTTTCTGTTTTGGTTTGGCCTTTCTCACGGCCCCAGTCTTAACCAGCTTTGCAGGGGCTTCTTGGGTGCTGATAGGGAAGATCACACCCACCCACGCAGGTCGGGTTCACTTTCCCCTTCCTGCTCATCTTTCTGCCCCCTAGGGGGAGGTGGGGGGGATGCTGCTGGAGAAGTGTATGTGTCTGAGCAGAAAGCTAGGTGGCCTTCAGTTGGGCGTCCCCTTGTCCTGCCTTCAGCAGCCTGCTTGGTGTTGTCAGGCCGGCTCTCTGCACATGTAGACCCTGTGAAAAGGCAAGCCGAGGCTAATTTAGCTATGTCAGACATTCCCACCTGCTGGAGTGAAAAACACACTGCCTGTCCATCTCTCTGGGGATGCGAAGATCGCCGGCAGGGACGTGTCTTGATTCTCCTTTTCTTAAAGTGGTGAAGTAAATGCCATCTTACGGTCTTTGAGGAAAGACGCACATTGGTGCCAGGTGGGCAGAGCTACACCGAGTCTCTGCTGGGTCAGGCCACAGCCCCTGTTCAACTGGGCACCTCCTAGGTCTGCTTCAGTAGGTCCCTTTCCCACCCTTAGGCCTGCTGCCACACCCTCTGCCCTCCTGCCAACTCCTCCCACCTTCCCCCCAGTTTTTCTGTCTTTACATAGGTGGCTGGGTGATAAAGGAGGCACAGTAGATGAGGTTCCATCCCTGGGTTGCAAAGATCCCCTGGAGGAGGAGATGGCCACCCACTCCAGTATTCTTGACTAGAGAATCCCATGGACAGAGGACCCTGGCCAGCTACAGTCCAGAGGGTCACAAAGAGTCAGACATGACTGAGCATGCATGCCCATGCCCTTTATAACATTTTGTTGCTGTTATTGTTAGATCAGAATCCTATGGGATTTTTGTAAGAAATCTTTCTAAGAAGCCAGAATAAAAGAAAGAGAGAGAAAGAGAAAAGAACTACAAAAGTAATAAAACAGGCTGAGTTGAGCCATGGATACACAGACTTCTGAATTTTCAGTGACTGAAAATCCAGGCATTTTATTGTTTTGTATTGGCTGTCATTGTGCAACTGACTGGGTGCATGGGCCCCTGCCTCCACCCCCCCTCTCCCCTGACACACAGACACACTGAAGGGAGTTCTTGATCCTTGCTGGTATTTCTCATCTGTCAGTCAGGGATGCCTGTCCCTCTGGGATGCTGGGAGGATAAAATGAGATTACATAAAGCTCAGGGTCTGGCCATTAGAGTGTTCTGGAGACTGTGGGTCCATCTTGCTCTTTGACCCTCTGCAGAGCTGAGCACTGGTCGCATCTCTGGTGTTTTGGGTGGGGGCGCTGCCCTCTGGGACCTTTCTTCTGAGTATTTATTGACCTCTCTTCCGCCCGCCACCCCCGCAACTGACTCTGTTGAGGTTTGAATGACCCCAGCACTTAGAAAATTTTCCCTTAGCCCAGATCCACTTCTCCAGGTCCTCCAGCTTATCTGATGCTCCTGTGAAAACTGAATATTCATGTCTGGCCCTGCCCTTTGAGGAAATGAAGCTTCTTTTAATCTGTTCACTCTTTCATTCGATAAACAAAGCACCCACTGCGTGCCCAAATAAATCAGTCAAGATGTCATAGATTGTTGAGGAAAACTGATGCAAACGTTGTTTAAATTTGTTATTACTATAATGGCAGCAGGAACAGAATTTGAGCAGTAATTGATTCTTCCAGGGCTGGGATGGGAGTTCAGAGGATGCCTCCCTAAGGAGTAGTATTAGGTTAGACCCTGCTAAGAGTTTCCATCATGTGGCTCCAAGCACTTGCCATCCTCACATCACTCCTGCTCTCTGGAAACTGGTAGCAGCACGGGCCCAAAGAACTCTTCTTTTTTCTGGAAACTTCCTTACCTGCAAGTGTTCTCCTCATGCGCAAATGGGGTGGGAGTGCCAGTGCTGGGCTGAATGAAGGCACCATTTTTCTCTGACAGCATTTCAGGTTCATCCAGTCTGTAGGACTCACCGTGGAGAAGCCCAGTCCTTACAAATCCCTGGTGCTGCCTTGGTCCAAGCAGAAGGGCTGTTGGGGTAATATACCATCAGGGAGACGTTTCCTCTCTTGGGGAGTCAATGGGAAGGGGAAGTGATTTATGGTCATTCTGGATCCTCATTGGAACAATACAAAATGAATTTGAAAAATGGATGATGGTAGTTTCCTGTTCAGTGAAACTCTACTAACAAAAGACCATGGCCAATACTTTCATAGTCCAACAGGTATGGCATTTATAAGTATACACAATTGCTCATACATGTAGTGGAAGTTCACTGTTATTCCCCAAAGTGGCCAAAGGGTTTATCTGTTTGTTATGAGAAAAACTATGCTTTCATATTTGATAATTGTGTCTATCTTGATTGACTTGGTGAAATGAAAATGTTGATAACTCTGTGGCAGGGAAAGTGGGACAGAGGAGAACTTTCACTGACTGTTAACTATTCCATCAGATTAATGTTGGCTATTAATCTACTGTTGAATATTCATAAATAATTAATCCCCCCCAATATACTGCCTGCTTTTTGGCACTCAGCTAAGAACTCCTTTCCCTGGTCAGCACATCAAGGCTGGCTCAGCTTCTCTCTCCTTTAAGTCTGAGCCTCTAGTTGATGATGAATCATGCCCTACCTTGTGGCATCTTTTGTATTGTTACCTTTTTATTACTGTTACAAGAGTTTATTCTTTGTCTATCCAAGTAAATTGTAAGTTCCTTAGAGCAAGAACCATTTAAAGTCTCTCCTTGATATAGTACACTATTTATAGAATGCACACTGACGAACCAGAATTATATTCCTTGAATAGGCATTAGAGATCGTCTGATCCAAGCCCTTTATTTTATATAGAAGTGAGGCAGTCCCAAGGGTGAAAGGACCAATGAAGTTTACATCCTAAGTCAGTCTTTTTAAGGAAATCATTTGAGGATGTATCTCAGCAAAACAAGAGAATAAACCAAAAAAAAAAAAAAAAGGTATGAGATCCAGGGAATAGTGTATCCAGTTGAAAGCAGCCATGAAAAGCAACCCAGGATAAAATTGTTCAGCAGGCCTGGAGAGCAGTCAGTCTTCATTACTGTAGGAGGGTAGAAGGCTCCAGGAATGAGGTGAGGAAGATGGGAGAAAGGGACATTCCACAGAGTAGAGAGTATTACTGGTACACTGTAAGAGATTAAAGTGGTGACAAAAAACAGAAAGCAAGAAAAACAAAAGGCAATTAGTAACTGCAGTAAAGACAAAAAGCTGTGTAAAAGTATCAAGATCTCCAAATGAAGCAACTACCCAATTATATCAGGAGGTCAGTAGGCTTCAAAAAGAACAGAGGATTCCAAACACTAAATGAAAAAGAATTTGAGGATATTAGGGATATGATGTAAAAGGCAGATGTTTCTTCTATCAACAATTTAAAAAAGAAAAATAACAACTTTGGAAAAAACAAAAAACATGGTATTAAAGGTATAGCTTAAATAGGAAGCAAATCAAACTATGACCTGGTTTTAGGCAAGTGGTGGAATATAAGAAAGGCTCTTTTAAGTGCATAGAGTCGGTCTGTGAACAGTGGTGCACAATATGGGTCTCTTTGATTCTGTAGTGAAGAGTATTTGCTTAGTCATAATGATATAAATGCATCTCAGTGGTTTTTAACTTCTAAAACCAACCACAGGCAAAGCACTGAAGACTACTTAATAATAGCTATAAAGGTGGATGTAAGATTTTTTCCCTTGGCAATATAAAATTAAAAAAACAGCTTATAGAAATTGACAGGTAAATTGTGATAGAATAAATTATTATTTCCATTTATCCACTGAAAGATAAGCTATGACTTTATGGATAAGCTATGATCAACCTAGACAGCATATTAAAAAGCAGAGGTATTACTTTACCAACAACATATTAAAAAGCAGAGACATTACTTTACCCACAAAGGTCTGTCTAGTCAAAGCTATGGTTTTTCCAGTAGTCATGTATGGATGTGAGAGTTGGACTGTATAGAAAGCTGAGTGCTGAAGAATTGATGCTTTTGAACTGTGGTGTTGGAGAAGACTCTTGAGAGTCCCCTGGACTGCAAGGAGATCCAATTAATCAATCCTAAAGGAAAACAGTCCTAAATATTCATTGGAAGGATGGATGCTAAAGCTGAAACTCCAATACTTTGGCCACCTGATGTGAAGAACTGACTCATTGGAAAAGACCTTGATACTGGGAAAGATTGAAGGTGGGAGGAAGGGGATGGCAGAGGATGAGGTGGTTGGATGGCATCACCGACTCGATTTGAGTAGCCTCTGGGAGTTGGTGATGGAGAGGGAAGCCTGCCCGAGTCCATGGTGTCGCAAGGAGTCGGACAAAGCTGAGCCACTGAACTGAAAGATGATGTCACATACCCACTTAATGCCATGATTCCTGTGGGAGGAGACTATTTCCTTCCCTGCCCAACGTTATCAGGCTTGGCCATGTGACTCACTTTGGCCACATGAGTGAGTGGGAGTGACATATGCTGGGCCTGAGCAGACATTTTCAGAGGCATTGTGAGGTTCTGCCACTGTTCTTTTCTTTCTGTCATGAGAATGGCAGGTCTCAGATGTGCTCTTCTACCTGGTTCTCAGAATAGAGGACAGCGGAAGCAGGGCATGACATGTCACATGAGTGAGAAATAAAACTGAGATTTTTCTGCTGTTGTGTTAGTGTTACTTTTTCCCAGCACAACCTACCACAACTGACTAACGTGTAGAGGGTAGGGTAGAGGTGTGAATACCCTCCTCATGTGAAGTAACTGATCAAGACATGCTGTCTCAAGCTGATAGACCAAGAAGTAAAGGCTACCAAGGAAATCAGCAGATGCACTGAAATAGTAATGTATCAGGACAATGGGGTCATGTTGAGATAAGAGTGGAAAGGAATGAGGAATGATAAAAGTAAGCTAGCTCTTCGGCATCATAACAAAAGTCAATAAATGACATCTATAGTTGATAAGACAGAAAACGCAATATAAGCATACTCTGGAGACTAGGAAAACACCAGAAGAGTTGCCACTCTTTCTGATATCATCGGGTTTTTTTTTGTTGAATGACTCATTCTTAGCACGTATACATGCTGAAAATGTCTCTCATCTTTTTCAAATGGGCTCTCTTGGTCCTACCCTCACCTCTGCCCATTGCCCATCTCTCTGTTCCCCTTTAGATTTATTGTCATCAATCCCCCTTCAGCCCACTCTAAGCATGTTTTTACCTCCATTGCCTGCCTAAACTGTGCTTATCAGAATCACCAGTCTCCTCCAAATTTGCTGAATCCAGTGGTCAGTTCTGTCTTCATCCTCCCAGACTTTGCAGTTGCATTGGACACAATTGCTCACTCCCTCCTTGAAAACACTGTCTTTACTTGGCTTCTGGAACACGACACTCCCTAGTTTTCTTTATACCTTGTGAATCCATCTCCATTTCCTTTGCTCATCTCATCAGTTTTTAAACTTGGGAGTTCCCCAGGCACTCGATCTTCTTGATCTTGATTTTCTCTTTGATCTTGTTCTCTTTTCCGCCCCCACTCACCCCTCTGATGTTCTCGCTCAGTCTCCTGGCTGTAAATTAAATCCTCGTGATGATGACTCCCAGGTCCAGATCTCCAGCTCAGAGTCTCCCCTGATCTCCAGACTCTTATATCCAACTGACTTCTTCTCAACATCTCTCCTTGGAAACCCAGGGGCATCATAGACTTAACTTACCCAAAACCAGCCTTCTGATTTTCTTTCCCAAATCTACTTCTCCCTCATCTTTCCCTATCTCAGCAATGGCATCCTTCCAGTAGCTCAGGCCAGAGTCTGGGATTCATCCTTAACTCCTCTTTTTCTCACACCCCATGCCCAGTCTGTCAGGGAATACTTGACTCTGCTTTCAAAATATAGTCAGTATCTGATCACTTCTGCCTACCTTGTGTCTGCCCTGCTGGTCCAGTCCTCCATCTTCTCCAGAATGCAATGGCCTCTTAATGGGCTGCTTGCCTTTACTAACCTTGTTCATAGTCTGTCCTCAGTATGGCAGTAAGAGTGATCCTTTTAAAAACGCAAGTGAGTCAGATCCTGTCACTTGGAAACCCTTCAGTGGCTCTCATATCATTCGAGTAAAAGCTCATGTCCTCGTGATGACCCACCAGACCCTAGGCCAGAAATTTTCAAAAGAAATACAACATGAGCCACAGGTATAATCTAAAATTTTCTAGTGCCTATGTTATAAAAAAGGAAAAGGTGAAATTAACTTTATTAGTATACTGTACTTAACTGAGTGTATCCAAAATTTTATCCTTCAATGCGTACCAATATAAAAATTATTGGCAAGATATTTTATGCTTCTTTTTTTGTGTAGTAGGTTCTCAAAAATCTATTGTGAATTTTATACTGGCATTGAATCTCAGTTTGGACTAACCCCATTCAAGTGCCCACTAGCCACAGTGGACATCATATTGAATAACACAGCACCACTGTGGTGTGGGGAACGGCATCTCTCCCACTGTCCTTCTGATTTCATCTCCTCTCCTTCTTGCTTACTGTACTCCAGCCCACTGGCCTCTTCACTGTTTCCTGACTATGTTGGAAGCATCTTCTCACCTCAAGGCTTTTGCATTTGCTGGAGTACTTGTTCTACAGACATCTATGTGGATCCCTTGTTCATATCCTTTACCTTTGCTCACTGTCACCAGCTCACTGAGACCTGTATTGGTTTGTTAGGGCTGCCATAACACATACCATGGACCAGGTGGCTTCAAGAAGAGAAATTGTCAAAGATCAATGTGTTAGGAGCACTGGTTTCTCCTGAATTCTCTCTCCTTGGCTTGTAGGCGACCACTTTTCTGTGTGTCTTCACAGGATGTTCCTTTTGTGTGTCTTTGTGTCCACATCTCTCTTCTTACAAGGATACCAGTCATATTGAGTTAGAGCCCATCCTAAAAACCTCAGTTTCAGTTATTTACCTCTTTAAAGACCTTATCTCCAGACACAGTCACGTGTGGAGGCACTGGGAGGTAGGACTTCTGAGGGGACACTGTTCAGCCCATAACACCTTCTGGATGATCTTAAGATTGTGGCTTTCTCCATCCTCCCCAGACTTCCTTTCTTTGGCGAGTTTGTGTTCCTTAAGAGCACTGTCTCTAACGGTGTACAGGGACCTCATCTCCTTTGACTTTGCATCTCAGCTGGAGCACAGACCTGCTAGCGGCAGGAGGAGCATGCTGTAGAAGGCAGCGAGTCAGTTCTCTTCTGCGCGGCACGCTCCTGGGTCTGCACTTGAATCTGACACCAACTTCCTCAGGATCACCTGCTGGCTGACCGTGTCTGCTCCCTACAGCAGCTCCGATTCTTGCAACATCTCAGAAGAAATGTAGATGCAATTCATGTTATTGGACCTGACCTGGTCACTCCTCAAAGTGTCACTGCCCAGGCTGTGACCCCACTCATGAAAGGATATGTTCCACGGGAGACTTGCTGAACAGGTATCACTTGACACAGTGACTTTTATACATTGGCTTGTAAGTGGTCAAGGGGGAGGGTAAATACAGCGGGTGACCTGGAGGGCACTGGACTAAGTCACATCTCTAGTGCATCAGATTCACAAAGCCCCAGGGAGTTAGGAGGTCCCAGAGTTTGATCCGGTTCTTCGTATGTGTATAGTTCTGAGCCCCTTCCTCTCTGAGCCTGTTTCCCCATCTGTGAAATGGAAATAACCCCTGCTCTACCATCTCATAAGGCTATTGTGTTCTGTTTAACCACAAAGCACTCCATGGTCAGAAAGGGGGTTATCTCTACCAGTTAACATGAGCAAAATTTCCTTTGTTTCCAAGATCAGTCCTGGACTTTTCCTCTCAGCGTCATTAGGGCGGGCAGCAGAGCCCTAAGCAGGGAGGCTTTTTCAGCCTCTGGTCCCATGTAGCTCAGAGCCAAGAGCTGGGACCTCCTGCTGGGCCCTGCCTGGACCTCGCACACTTGACACACTGGAGGCGAGGGAGGAACAGTGCCTGGCCTCAAGGGCTTGGTTTACCATTTATGAGAAGGTTCTGCCGTTATAACCCCCAAGCCCTGGGCCTCTGCGAGGGACATGTCTCTGAGGACAACTTTGCTGTTTGCTAAGAGGCTGTGGGAGCATCAGGTCGGTGTGTGAGTGTGCATGCAAGTGTGCGCACACACACAGGCACACACACAAATGCCCTTTAAGTTTTACCTGTCATTATCTTACTACAAAAGTTCGGCAGTTCTTAGGTTTGTGTTTGAACTTCCCAGCTCATGAGTCCAAGGAAACCATTCATTCATCTTAGAGGCCATATTGGTGGTTTGTAGCCTTGAAACCCTATCACCTGGGCAAAAGGTGGGCTTGGGAGAGTGTAATTTTTATTGAAGTATAGCAGATTTATGATATTAGTTTCAGGTGTACAAAATAGTGATTCAGTGTATTTATAGATCATAAGTAAGTAAGTAAGTAAAGTCACTCAGTCGTGTCCGACTCTTTGTGACCCCATGGGCTGGGACCCACCAGGCTCCTCAGTCCATGGGATTCTCCAAGGAAGAATACTGGAGTGGGTTGCCATTTCCTTCTCCATGGGATCTTCCTGACCCAGGGATCGAACCCAGGTCTCCCACATTGGAGGCAGACGCTTTAACCTCTGAGCCACCAGGGAAGTAGATCATACTCCATTTAAAATCAATACAAAGTGTTAGCTGTATTCCCTGTGCTGTGCAATACATCCTTGTAGCTTATTTTATACATAGTAGTTAGTATCTCTTAATCCCCTGCCCCTGCCTTGCCCCTCTCCCTTTTCCTCTCTCCACTAATAACCACTAGTTTGTTCCCTCTGTGTTTCTGTTTTGTTATGTTCATTCATTTCTTTTTTTAGATTCCACATATAAGTGATAATCATACAGTATTTGTCTTTGACGTTTTACTAAGCGTAATAACCTTCAGGTCAGTCCACACTGTTGAAAATGACAGAATTTCATTTTTTAAATTAATTTTATTGACGTATGATTGATTTACAATGTTGTGTTAATTTCTGATGTACAGCAAAATGATTCAAATGTATATATATATATATTCTTTTTTCATATTATTTTCCATTATGGTTTATCGGAAGATATTGAATATAGTTCTCTGTGCTATACAGTAGGACCTTGCTGTTTATCCGTCCTATATTTAATAGTTTGTAACTGCTAATCCCAAACTCCCAAGCCTCTGCACACCCCCCAGGAAACCACAAGTCAGTTCTCTGTCTGGCGGACATGTTTGATAGATGTGTTCCTTTGTGCTGTATTTTAGATTCCACGTATCAGTAATATCATATGATATTTGTTGTTCTCTTTCTTACCTGCTTCGCTTAGTATGATGATCTCTGGGTCCATCCATGTTGCTGCAAATGGCATAATTCATTCTTTTCTTATGGCTGAGTAATATTCCATCGTATCTATATACCACATCTTCATCCATTCGTCTGTTGATGGATACTTCTATGCATTTATTTTATGAAAGGTCTTAAGTTCATTGAATAAGACATTTTTCTTGAGAAGACTAAAATGACATGAGACCAGGGATGTCCTAGAACCTGGAGTGTGTAGGGGCCATGACCAGGCCTTCTGTAGGCTTTGATCTTCACTGACTGAGAAGTTTAACCCTGAAGCCAAGAATGATTTGGTGTTTGCAGAGAAGAGCCTGTCACTTGTCCTGAAACTTCAATAAAGAAATTGGTCCACCTTTCCCAGGGTCAGGAAGCTTTAGGGCCATCTGACCACTTCATTTTACAGAGAACAGGCCTCCTCCAGGACCTGAGGCTCTTACCCACAACCTCACATCACTTTCCCAGCCCCGGGCCTTCCTGTCCATCCTGGTGCCTGGAACTTGTGTGTATGTGTGTGTGTGTGTGCACACGCGCGCATGCGCTCACACGCTTGCTCAGTTGTGTCCAACTCTTTGCAACCCTGTGGACTATAACCTGCCAGACTCCTTTGTCTATTGCCATTTCCTTCTCCAGGAGATCTCAACCCAGGGATCGAACACACGTCTCCAGAGTCTCCTGCATTGGCAGACAAATTCTTTACCGCTGTACCACCTGGGAAGCCCTGTACTAAAGGGTTAATTACTTATTTGTCAAATTAAACGAGTGTGCAGGTATCATAAGGTATCATAAAGATTTGATGAGGGCTGCAGGGGACAACACGTGACTCATCAGTGACCACATCCAGTCCCATCACCCGGAGTTCCTTCTTCTCACTGCCCCAGCCTTCCCCCTCATAAGCTTTACTGAGATCTAGCTACCTACCGTAAGTATCACTTTCAGCATGCACAGCTCGGTGGTGTTTAGCAAATCCAGAGCTTCTTGCTCCTCTCCCGGTCCTGCCTTCCAGTCTCAGCATTTGGCCACTTTCTGTGCAGCACCCCGGGAGGTTCCTGGGACAGGAGCACCTTCAGGCAGGTGCTTCTGAGGAAGGGAGATTGCTGGGGCACCTTTTGGTCACGACCGCCTCCAAGTTCTGCTAGTCAGGAATCCGCGTCTCAGAAGGCGAGGCCCAGATGGGCGAGACGTGAGCCACCTGGAGGCTTCCGGAACAAACATTGTTTGGGAGGTTGTCATGTTTTATTTTCTGTTTTGTTTTAAAAAAGAAACATCTCAGCGAGAAGGAAAACTTTCTCAGTGAAAACACAAAAACATGGCACCGGTGGCATGAGTTGAAACGTGGGCCATTTCTGAGGTAGAAATGTCCCCTCTCCCTGGGGACGCGTGGGCTCTGGCCCTGGTCGTGGATATTGCGTGGGCCTAAGAGTCACCCTTCGGCCAGGCGGCAGAAAGGCACGCCCATAGCACCTCAGATGGACGTGGGTCTTCCTGGGCTACAACTCAGTGCGCCTATGGTTTTAATAGAATTTCCATGTTAGCAGATTAAGCCCATCTCTGCCCATAGCTCAGCTCTGCCAATTTCTTTCTGCTTCTCTGAAACCTGCAACAGCTCTCTTACTGTCCACGGACTAAGCTCACATTCCACATTGGACCCACCGGGATTCAACAAACTTCACTTCTTCTTTCCCTCCCTTTAATTTAGTCGAACCGAAGCACGTGGTTTTATGGTGCCCCTCTGGACCCCCGCCTGGAGCATCCTCCCGCCCACCTCCCAGGCCCATCTCCAAGGCCTTGCTCTTCCAAGCCCTTCTTGACCATTCCCGTGTGGGGTGCTCCTCCTTCCTGGGACTGTCAGGCCATTTAGGCCATTTCTCTTGTTTTCCTTAAATTCTGTTCTTCTGTTGTCTGAATCTTTGTACTGGAATCATCTCCTTGAAGGTGGGGCCACGCTATATCACCTTCCACCTCCCACAGCACCTGGCAGGGTCCAGTAGGCACCTGTCAGAGGGGAGATGTGTGTGGGGCTGACTTTTGGTTGTGAAGGTGGGGTCAAGAGCACATTCTTACTCCCTTAACCTAGTAAGTGTGTCCCTTACCCAAGGGACACGGGCATTCATGTCAGTTCTTAGCCTTCCTGAGTCAGAAGAAAGGGATTCCGTTCCCAAGTCTGAGACGGGACTAGAGGAGGCCTGTGCCACAGCAAGTGCATCTCTTGAGGGTCCTTGGTGTTTCAGCTACTCAGGAGAGGGATGTGGGGCAGAGGCAGGATGTTGGCCTCTCCATCCCTGGGCCAGAGGGCTTGCTCTGTGGCGGATTCATTGAGGACAGCCACCATGGGACTGGGAAGAGCCGGGTCAACAACCAACAATGGCTAAGTGTAGGTGGGGATGGAGGGGGGAGCAGTGGGGGCAATCAATCTTAGTAAACCATTTAAATAAAGATTTGTTCAGGCAATAGCCATCAAATTAAATCTAGGGGGATATTTTGATGAGAAGCAGGATATCTGCATGATCTTAAAGTGTTTTTCCACAGAATGCTCCTTAATTGCAAGGGAAAGAATCATACAGTGGAGAAACCAGACAGCCTCTTGGCTGGCTGAACAAAATAACATTACCTAGACCTTGAAATGGAGAAGGCAATGGCACCCCACTCCAGTACTCTTGCCTGGAAAATCCCATGGACGGAGGAGC
>SJYX01004768.1:0-83439 GCA_006410675.1 Oreotragus oreotragus
TCTTTTCTCTTTTGCACATACTTGACTCATTTGTCAAATACTGGTTGACGGTATATGCATGGATTTATTTCTGGACCTTCTGTTCTGCTTCATTGGTCTCTATGTCTTGTTTTTAATGCCAGCATCATGCATGCAGGTATGCTACCACACAGAAACACAAAAGACAGCGTCCTTCACTCCAGCTGACAGGTTTCCCAGAGTTCAATCCAGGGAAACAGTTTAAACCATTTCAGCCTCACTAGATTTTCAGCCTTTGGCGCAGTAAAGCAGAGGTGAAGAGTGGAGCTTCCAGGCTAGGAGCAGCATTGTGCTAGAGCAGGCTCACATCAGTCCTGGCATCTGCTTTGTAAGAGCCAGCTATTTCTCTTCCTGACTCCATGTTCAGTGATGTCGCATTGGTAACCTGAAACCAGTCATGGTGAGAGTATCTATACTGCAGAAATTGGCAAAGGCTGTAAATTTGGGATTTGTTTGTTTTGGTTTTGTTTTTCCTTCTACAGAGCCAATAGCTAAAGATGCACCAGCACGTCACTGGCTAGAAGTGAGGTGCTGTGTACCCATGGGTGTGATGGAAGCTGTGGGAAAGAATAGCAGCATGGTCCAGCTTTGCAAGCTCCTAGGCCTTTTAGCATGTGCTCTTTTAGGAGGATGGCTCTGTCAGAGATTAATTATTTTGGAGACCATATTGAATAATTTTTAATCAATATCTTTACAGCCAGGTCTCAGAGGCCCTATGTATCCCACGTCATGGAGGCACAGCAAATATAAAGCAAAATTAGAATTGGTGTAGATCTCGTGGGCAAAATAATTATACCAAAGTAGATCGATACACTGTCCCTGGAATGTAGGCTGTTTTCATAGCTTATGAAGGGAATCAATAGCATTCAGAATTGGAGTTAAAGAGTAGCTGAGTGAGAAGGATGGAGAGAGAGCCAGAATGCCTCAAGTTTCTCCCAGGCACCATAACCCTTCCAATGGCTAAAAAACAAACGAAAAAAGGAAAAGAAACAGAAATTATGTTTAAATTTATAGTTCAAAAACATTTTTCCTCAAAAGAAGATTTGACTCTTGATTTTGAAAAAAGTATATAGTTAACTGGAAAAATCAATCTAGACTGATGAACTCCACAACATATATTACTAAAATTATTTCATACTTTTAAAATGCAGAGAATAGAGGAATTCCCTGGCAGTCCAGTGGCTGAGACTTGGCAGTTTCACTCTTGGGACCTGGTTTTGATCCCTGATCAGGGAACTAAGATCAGGCAAGCTGCGTGACATGCCAAAAATAATAATAATAATACAGTGTAATAGCCATATGCCAAAGATTATCTTCCAAAATGCCAAGCTTTTCACAAACTGAATTAAAAGTTACAAGTGTAATGCAAAAACTCTGCCAGGTGGGCACAGTTCCACCTTCTTTACTAAGAGATGTTGGCAATCGGTGCTCCTTGCCTGGCGTTCTAACCCCCAAATCCTTTTATGCTACATATTCTTCCAGTCTGTAGGACCTGAATGTAACCAAGAGAACCCTAGGGAGATAAAGACACATCACATTGTCTTATCAAAGTTTATCTAGTAGCAAACCTTTGGATTCCATTGATAAA
This sequence comes from Oreotragus oreotragus, assembly GCA_006410675.1. Classification (NCBI taxonomy): domain Eukaryota; kingdom Metazoa; phylum Chordata; class Mammalia; order Artiodactyla; family Bovidae; genus Oreotragus; species Oreotragus oreotragus. The sequence continues at coordinate 1,607 of SJYX01004768.1, forward strand.
CTGAACTCACTTATCATAAATTAATTTAAATAATATGCATATTATTAAAGTATTATTTCAAGAGATGACTAGAACATCTCATCTATGCTCTAATTAATGAAAGAAAACAAACAAAAAAAAAAAACAAAGTTGATGCCACACAGCATCTTTCTTGTGTATTAACAATGGTGTCCACAATTCTGGCCTTTTTAAGTATGTGAAATTTAAATAATATGCATATTATTAAAGTATTATTTCAAGAGATGACTAGAACATCTCATCTATGCTCTAATTAATGAAAGAAAACAAACAAAAAAAAAAAACAAAGTTGATGCCACACAGCATCTTTCTTGTGTATTAACAATGGTGTCCACAATTCTGGCCTTTTTAAGTATGTGACTCTGCTGGGAGCCAGTGTGAGGAATCCCGCCCTTGGCAAAGGTCATGAGGAAGGAAGCCTGACAAAAATCAAGGGCATGATCAGGCTTCAGGGATTCCCCCTGGAATTTCCTGAGCATCTACCCCCAAAAACCAGAGTCTACCTGCTTTACTGTGTTATTCTTTCCACCTACTCTTCTGACATTAACAGGGGGCTGTCCCCCCACCACCTTTTTCTGGAAAAAGTTAATTTAGAGCTTTTAGATAATAAATCTCCTGGGCATGATAAGAGTGTTTCAATCCAAAAGCCCCTCTGATGGCTTTCTAGCCTGCCTGCCGGACCCTTACAGCTATGCATGTGATTGTTTGCGGCCTCCCAACCGCGAGAGGCATAGGAAGCTTAAAGCATCCTAGGAATGTAGGGGCTTCCGAGGAGTCAAAATCATTAGATTAGGACTGATTAGAGGTTTCATTTGTTGAGCCAATACTTGCTGCCAAGTTTTCATATCTTTATTTGTAGATATAGTTGGTATATAGAAAAAACAGGTAGTAGACCTGGTATTAGCAACGTTAGATCTTTGAGTTAAGTACTTTCTTTGTTATAACCCACTGCACCTTTGTTCTACAGGAATNGGTTTCATTTGTTGAGCCAATACTTGCTGCCAAATTTTCATATCTTTTATTTGTAGATATAGTTGGTATATAGAAAAAACAGGTAGTAGACCTGGTATTAGCAACATTAGATCTTTGAGTTAAGTACTTTCTTTGTTATAACCCACTGCACCTTTGTTCTACAGGAATGTAACTTTATTTAGTACTTTGAGGGTGATGCAGAGTAAAGAAAAAACACTTCTAGGGAAAAGGAGTTTTCTGGTTGATAGACAATTATCCAGGAAGAGAGCTATAAAAATGTTAACAGGCCTCTTGGCCAGAAGATAAGGTAAAACCACCTGAGACCTTTTGTATACAGGAGGGTATGCCAAAAGAAAGCCCGGTCTCAATGAGGGTCAGGACTGCTGCCCCTGCATAACTCTGCATATTCCATTATTTCTTTATGTACAACTTGGGTATATAAGCTGATTTTGAAAAATAAAGTTTTTGGAGTCTTGCACCGATGCTGGGCTCCCTCATGTTGTTCTTTTCTCCCCTTTTCCGGCTGAATTCCCATCTGGAGTGGGGAGGCTCACCACGTCTACTTACTTGCCCTGGCTGCTAAGATCCACGCGAAAGGGAGCCTAAGGCAGGGCACCCTTCGATATTCAAGTGGGCGCCGGTGGCCTAACGTAGATGGTGCAAACCTCCTGTCTCGAGGTTTTATTGGTTTTCCCCGTAAACCAAGTTATTCAGCCTATTTTTCTCCACTAATATTTCCTACTACACTCTCCGTTTCTAATCTCTCTATATATCTCTAAATAAATAAGTTTTTTCCTAAGACGCCAGCTCCGTCCCCACTTCGAATTCCCTGGATCCACTGGGGCTGGACCCCGGCACAAAGGGACATAAAAGGAGAAGAAAAAATAGGAATCAAAAGAGGGCAGGGAGACTGCCACACCACTTCCCCACCAACGGGGCCAGAGCACAGAGCTTTGCTTTTGCTCCTGAGATGATGCACATTTTCTGCTCTGTTTGAGGCCTCATAATACAGGCATCTCTGAAATCATTGTCTGACCATGCCACAGACACAAGAAATGTTGATTTGTCTTCATTTACACAATACAACATAACCTTTCCCATCTGAAGTTCGAGAAGATTTCTAAAATTATAAAACCCATGCTAGGAAGGACGCAGTCACACGGAAATGGCAAGGAGCAGAGAATTGGGTAGGAGGGGTTGGGGGAGGGTGGAGTAAGGAGCCTACAGGCACAGCAACTAGAAAATACAAAAGTCCCTCGTGCCCCATGAGGGCACCTGCTCCAAGGAATGGAAGAAAATATTTGCAAATTGTATGACCAGTACAGGATTGATATTCAACATATATAAGCAGCTCTTACAACTCACCATCAAAAAAACAAACAACCTGATTTTAAAATGGGCAGAAGGACTGGATAGATAATTTTCCAAAGAGGAAAGGCAGATGGCCAACAGTGAAAAGGTGCTCAACATCACTAATCAGGGAAATGCAAGTTAAAACCACAATGAGGTATCACCTCACACTTGTCAGAATGGCTACCATCAAAAAGAACACAAATCACAAGTGTTGGTGAGGATGTGGAGAAAGGAAACCCTGTGTGCTGTGGATGGAATATAAATTGGTACAAATAGTATGGAGAACAATATGCAGGCTTCTCAGAAAACTGAAAACAGAACCACCATATGACCCAGCCTTTCCACTCCTAGGTGCAACTGAAAACCAGATTTAAAAAGACGCATGCATCCCAGTGTTCACAGCAGCACTGTTTACAATCGCACCTAAGTATCTATCATTATTTATAATTGCCACCTGAGCATTCACCAAGAGCAACCTAAATATCCATCAAAGGATGAATGGATAAAGAAGACGGGCTTCAGCAACAATGGGCTTCCCAGGTGTCTGTGGTAAAGAATCCGCCTGCAATGCAGGAGACATGGGTTCAATCCCTGGGTCAGGAAGATCTTCTGGAGGAAGAAATGACAACCCACTGCAGTACTCTTGCCTGGAAAATTCCATGGACAGAGGAGCCTGGCAGCCTACAGTCTGTCAACTACAAATTGGCACTTGCCAAGGGCATTTGCCACCTGCCTCTGCAGAGACTGAACTCTGTGCTGCGGCAGCTGCTGGCCTTCAACATTCCTGAAGGGGTTCAGAGTGGAGAGCGAGGCACTCTGGGCTCCAGGGAATCTGGTGGGACAGGTCTTCAGATAGTTAGATATTTCCAGGAACTGATCTCATGACCCCAGTCCTTGCACCTCTTCACATCTAGAAAAGCACTGGGGACATCAGCTCCTCGTGACTAGCAGAAAACCTGTTGCAAAGTAAGCGCTTGATTGCACCCAGCTCCCCTCCACCAAAGCCTTGGGTCCTGACCTTCCCCCACCACCTCCTGGGAGCAGTCTCTCCGAGCCATCTGAGGCGCTCTATCCCGGGCTGCAGTCCTTGTTTCGCCCCACATAAAACTCTCAAGTTGTGCTTTTTTAGTCGACAAGTCCATGGGGTCACAAAGAGCTGGACACAGCCAGCGTGCGCACACACACCTATACACACACAGTGGGAGACCACTAAGCCATCGGGAAAAAGAGAAAGCTGGCCATTTGCACAACGTGGATAGACTTGGTGGGCGTTGTCAGTGAAACAGTTAACACAGAGACAGACAGATACCGTGCAACGTAACACGCGTGAGATCTAAAACCTACAACAAACTGGTGAACGTCACCGAAAGAAGCAGCCTCGAGGATATGGCGAGCAAACTAGCAGTGACCAGTGGGGAGAGCGAAGCAGGGAGGGGCCAGACAGGGGAGGGGAAGAGAGGCTCTCAAGCACAAAATGAGCTGAAAGGACACACTGTACAATACAGGGAATGTAGCCAACACTTTAAAAATGGAGGGTAACCTTTAAAAATTGTGAATCACTATTGTACAACTGTAACATATTATTACACATTGACTATACTTCAATTTCAAAAACAAAGAAAAAATTATATAATTCATGCACCACGGGAGGGTGGGGGAAGACGGAAAATAAGTTGCTTTCTGGCAGAACAACCAGGAAATACAAAAGAAAAGGTCACTTGTCTCCCAAGGGGTCACAGTTCCAGCATGACCCCTTTGCTGGCCTCGGCATCCCTCCTCAAACACCATGTTCCAGCCATTCTAAACCTCTCTTGGTTCCCAAAAGGATGTTCTCTGCCTTCCACATGCTGTTCCTTGTGCCTGGAACACTCTTTCCTCACTTCTTCCATAGCCAAATTTCATTTATCCTACAGGGGACTCAGGTTAGACGTTACTTCCTACATGAAGTCCACCAGACTGACCTCCTCTCAACTAGGTCAGGAGCCACTTCTGGACTCCCGGGGTCACATGGCCTTCCATCACTGCAGCTCTGAGTCTGTGTACCAGTGACACACATCTCCACAGCAGGCATGTGATAAGTATTGGAGGAGTGAAATATCTGGAGAAAGAGGTGAGCTTGGTGTGGTCAGGGGACTGCGGGGAGAGGGGTGGAGGTCCAGGTTGGGGTCAGCATTTGAAAGGACAGTCTAGCTCACAGGCCAGCCTGGCTGCCTGGGTAGGTAATGAGCTGCTCATCACAGGAAGTTACACAAGGAGGTGTCAGACACTGCCTCCCACAGCCCCTCTCCTTCACCCCCAGGGAGCCTCAGCCAAAGGCCAGCCCCCTCCAGTCTTTTTCCAGTGCCCTCTGCCCCCAGCTGCTCCATGGGCCTTGGACTCCCTCTTCTTGTGAAGAAGGCCACAAGGGGTCACAGGAGNGCAAAGAGGAACTGAAGAGCCTCTTGATGAAAGTGAAAAAGGAGAGTGGAAAAGTTGGCTTCAAACTCAACATTCAAAAAACTAAGATGAGGGCACCCGGTTCCACAACTTCATGGCAAATAGATGGGGAAACAATGGAAACCGTGACAGACTTTATTTTCTTGTGTTCCAAAACCACTATGGATGGTGACTGCACCCATGAAATTAAAAGATCCTGAAAGCAAGCTATAACAAACCTAGACAGCAACGACATCACTTTGCCAACAAAGGTCTGTATAGTCAAAGCTACGGTTTTTCCAGTAGTCATATACGGACGTGAGAGAAGGCTGAGCACTGACGAGTTGATGCTTTCAAATTGTGGTATTGGAGAAGACTCTTGAGAGTCCCTTAGACAGCCAGAAGACAAAACCAGACAATCCTAAAGGAAATCAACCCTGAATATTTACCTGAAAGACTGATGCTGAAGCTCCAATACTTTGGCCCCCTGATGTGAAGAGCCGACTCACTGCAGAATACCCTCCTGGGAAAGATTGAAGGCAGGAGGAGAAGGTGATGACGCAGAATTATATGGTTGGATGGCATCAACCGTATGGGTTGGGGCATGACTATGAGCAAACTCTGGGAGATAGTGAAGGACAGGAAGCCTGGCAGGCTGCAGTCCATGGGGCCGCAAAGAGATGGACACGACTGAACAACAACCAATGCACACGCACACACACCTCTCACTGAATCGCTTTGTTACATGTCTGAAAGTAACACAATATTATGAATCAAACACACTTCACATTTAAAAAAATCAATTGGCCATAGATGAATGGGCTTATTTCTGAACTCTCTTTGAGTGATGGAGAGCTCATTTCCTCTAAAACCAACTCCCTTCAGATCAGGTAAACTCTCATCATTTTCCCAAAAGGGAGCTGAAGTCTGGCTTCCCTGGACCCTCCCCCAATCGTCTCTATACTGTCTTTGGAGAACCTTTCCTCCCTTGTACTCTCAAAACCCTGAGGGATTTAATAGATCAGCTGCCCCAGTCCACAGCTTTCCTCCATGGGAGGAAGACGTATTTATTAGGCAGCTACTGTGTTCCAAACTCATGCATTTTCGCCACTTCATACTCATCATCACCCAGAGAGACAAGTGTGATTATTATCCCCATGTTACAGATGAGAAGACTGAGGCTCCAAGAAGTTAAGTGACCTACTTGAGGTCAGACTCCAGACCTCACACCTTTTCTGATATGCCAGGTTAAACCTTGTCAGTTTTTATTTCACTTCTGCCAAGGACACAGTTTTGAGTTTGTTCTGCATGCTGAAGGGGAGAGGTCAGTCTCCAGCTCACAGAGCAAAAAAAAAGTGTCTACAGAACACACTGCCAGCAATGAATCAGAGCTGAGGTGAGCACTGAGGCCACCAGATGCAGAGGAGTGGAGAGGACTTACCCAGGTTATAATCCTCCTTTCCGGCCCTGTGTGCCTGAGCAAGTCATCTAGATCCCTGGGCTTCCATCTCACCTGTGAACTGTCTGCAGATGATGCAATTGAACTCATAGTAGCCAGCCAAGCACACGCTGTAGAGTGCCTGCTCCACTCCGAACACTCGGAAATGACAGGAGATACTGACATGAACAGAAACCATAGCAGAGGCGCCCAGTGGCAAGGGTTGAGCCCCCCCCTCCATGGGAGGCTGGGGCCAGTGCAGGAGCGCCTCATGCATGAGGCCAAGGACACATGCTCCCAAGCCACCGTGCCCCGGTGCGCATGGGAGGCTGCCCAGAAACGGTGCATTCACAGCCAGCTCCTGGAGTTCCCCCAACTCCTCAACCAGAAGAATTTGACATCTGAGGAAACAGAGAAAAAGAACAGTCCACAAGGGGCTCAGCACTGCTGGGCACACACCAGAGAACCATGGCCCCACAGACACGCGCGCCCCAGCGCTCACTGCAGCACCGTGGGCAACATCCAGGACAAGGGAGCAACCCAGATGCCCGACTACGGAAGAATGGGCAAAAGAGGTCCAAATGCATACAGCTCTTAATTTCTGAAGAGAAGTTGGTTAAAAGCCTAGAAAAGCCACTAACAGCATTGCCTCTTTGAAAGGCAAATACTGTATGGTATCACCTACATGCGGAATCTGAAATACAACACAAAGGAGCCCAGCTATGAAGCAGAAACAGACTCACCGACGCAGAAAGCACACTCGTGGTTGCCAAGGGGGCGGAGGAGGGACGGACTGGGACTAGCAGGTGCAGACGACACACGTAGGATGAAAGGACAAGGTCCTACTGTACAGCGCAGGGAACTATTTCAATGTCCTGGGATAAACCATAATGGAAAATATAAAAACAGAATGTATATAAATATAAAACTGAGTCACTTTGCTATACAGCAGAAATTAACACATCATAAATTTTAAAAAATTAAAATAATAATAATAGTCTCTTTATTGGCCATTGGATGCTGGTTTTGTATCTTAACCTCCCTGAGCCTTGGTGTCCTCATCTGTAAAATGGGTAAAATGGGGATGTATCAGACATTCCCCACATTGAGCTTTCTCACACGGAACATCTCCTGGGGCTTCACAGCTTTGTCCTTTGAGCTCAAAGACCCGCCCAACAGACCCTAAGAACAAAGCTACAGGCACCGAGAGACCCCAGTCTCCCACATAGAAGAGAGGTATTTAAAACTGCAAAGGTGCCGGGAGCCAGCGTGAGGAATCCTGCCCGTGGCAAAGGTCATGAGGAAGGAAGCCTAACAAAACGCAAGGACGTGATCAGGCTTCAGGGGTTCCCCTGGAGTTTCCTGAGCATCCACCCCCAGAACCAGAGTCCACCTGCTTTACTGTGTTGTGCTTTCCACCTACTCTTCTGACATTAACAGGGGGCTGTCCCCCCACCACCTTTTTCTGGAAAAGGTTAATTTAGAGCTTTTAGATAATAAGTCTCCTGGGCATTATATGAGTGTTCCAATCCAAAAACCCCTCTGATGGCTTTCTAGCCTGCCTGAAGGACTCGTACAGCTGCGCATGTGACTGTTTGAGGCCTCCCGACCGAGGGAGGCACAAGAAGCTTAAAACATCCTAGGAATGTAGGGGCTTCCAGGAGTCAAAATCATTAGATTAGGACTGATTAAAGGCTTCATTTGTTGAGCCAATATTTGCTGCCAAATTTTCATGTCTTTTATTTGTAGATATCGTTGGTATATAGAAAAACAGGTAGTAGACCTGGTATTAGCAACATTAGATCTTTGCCTTAAGTACTTTCTTTGTTACAACCCACTGCACCTTTGTTCTCCAGGAATGTAACTTTATTTAGTACTTTGAGGGTGATGCAGAGTAAAGAAAAAACACTTCTAGGGAAAAGGAGTTTTCTGGTTGATAGACAATTATCCAGGAAGAGAGCTATAAAAATGTTAACAGGCCTCTTGGCCAGAAGATAAGGTAAACCACCTGAGACCTTTTGTATACGGGAGGGTATGCCAAAAGAAAGCCTGGTCTCAATGAGGGTCAGGACTGCTGCCCCTGCATAACTCTGCATATTCCATTATTTCTTTATGTACAACTTGGGTATATAAGCTGATTTTGAAAAATAAAGTTTTTGGAGTCTTGCACCGATGCTGGGCTCCCTCATGTTGTTCTTTTCTCCCCTTTTCCGGCTGAATTCCCATCTGGAGCGGGGAGGCTCACCACGTCTACTTACTTGCCCTGGCTGCTAAGATCCACGCGAAAGGGAGCCTAAGGCGGGGCACCCTTCGATATTCAAGTGGGCGCTGGTGGCCTAACGTAGATGGTGCAAACCTCTTGTCCCGAAGTTTTATTGGTTTTCCCCGTAAACCAAGTTATTCAGCCTATTTTTCTCCACTAATATTTCCTACTACACTCTCCGTTTCTAATCTCTCTATATATCTCTAAATAAATAAGTTTTTTCCTAAGACGCCAGCTCCGTCCCCACTTCGAATTCCCTGGATCCACTGGGGCTGGACCCCGGCACAAAGGGACATAAAAGGAGAAGAAAAAATAGGAATCAAAAGAGGGCAGGGAGACTGCTACACCACTTCCCCACCAACGGGGCCAGAGCACAGAGCTTTGCTTTTGCTCCTGAGATGATGCACATTTTCTGCTCTGTTTGAGGCCTCATAATACAGGCATCTCTGAAATCATTGTCTGACCATGCCACAGACACAAGAAATGTTGATTTGTCTTCATTTACACAATACAACATAACCTTTCCCATCTGAAGTTCGAGAAGATTTCTAAAATTATAAAACCCATGCTAGGAAGGACGCAGTCACACGGAAATGGCAAGGAGCAGAGAATTGGGTAGGAGGGGTTGGGGGAGGGTGGAGTAAGGAGCCTACAGGCACAGCAACTAGAAAATACAAAAGTCCCTCGTGCCCCATGAGGGCACCTGCTCCAAGGAATGGAAGAAAATATTTGCAAATTGTATGACCAGTACAGGATTGATATTCAACATATATAAGCAGCTCTTACAACTCACCATCAAAAAAACAAACAACCTGATTTTAAAATGGGCAGAAGGACTGGATAGATAATTTTCCAAAGAGGAAAGGCAGATGGCCAACAGTGAAAAGGTGCTCAACATCACTAATCAGGGAAATGCAAGTTAAAACCACAATGAGGTATCACCTCACACTTGTCAGAATGGCTACCATCAAAAAGAACACAAATCACAAGTGTTGGTGAGGATGTGGAGAAAGGAAACCCTGTGTGCTGTGGATGGAATATAAATTGGTACAAATAGTATGGAGAACAATATGTAGGCTTCTCAGAAAACTGAAAACAGAACCACCATATGACCCAGCCTTTCCACTCCTAGGTGCAACTGAAAACCAGATTTAAAAAGACGCATGCATCCCAGTGTTCACAGCAGCACTGTTTACAATCGCACCTAAGTATCTATCATTATTTATAATTGCCACCTGAGCATTCACCAAGAGCAACCTAAATATCCATCAAAGGATGAATGGATAAAGAAGACGGGCTTCAGCAACAATGGGCTTCCCAGGTGTCTGTGGTAAAGAATCCGCCTGCAATGCAGGAGACATGGGTTCAATCCCTGGGTCAGGAAGATCTTCTGGAGGAAGAAATGACAACCCACTGCAGTACTCTTGCCTGGAAAATTCCATGGACAGAGGAGCCTGGCAGCCTACAGTCTGTCAACTACAAATTGGCACTTGCCAAGGGCATTTGCCACCTGCCTCTGCAGAGACTGAACTCTGTGCTGCGGCAGCTGCTGGCCTTCAACATTCCTGAAGGGGTTCAGAGTGGAGAGCGAGGCACTCTGGGCTCCAGGGAATCTGGTGGGACAGGTCTTCAGATAGTTAGATATTTCCAGGAACTGATCTCATGACCCCAGTCCTTGCACCTCTTCACATCTAGAAAAGCACTGGGGACATCAGCTCCTCGTGACTAGCAGAAAACCTGTTGCAAAGTAAGCGCTTGATTGCACCCAGCTCCCCTCCACCAAAGCCTTGGGTCCTGACCTTCCCCCACCACCTCCTGGGAGCAGTCTCTCCGAGCCATCTGAGGCGCTCTATCCCGGGCTGCAGTCCTTGTTTCGCCCCACATAAAACTCTCAAGTTGTGCTTTTTTAGTCGACAAGTCCATGGGGTCACAAAGAGCTGGACACAGCCAGCGTGCGCACACACACCTATACACACACAGTGGGAGACCACTAAGCCATCGGGAAAAAGAGAAAGCTGGCCATTTGCACAACGTGGATGGACTTGGTGGGCGTTGTCAGTGAAACAGTTAACACAGAGACAGACAGATACCGTGCAACGTAACACGCGTGAGATCTAAAACCTACAACAAACTGGTGAACGTCACCGAAAGAAGCAGCCTCGAGGATATGGCGAGCAAACTAGCAGTGACCAGTGGGGAGAGCGAAGCAGGGAGGGGCCAGACAGGGGAGGGGAAGAGAGGCTCTCAAGCACAAAATGAGCTGAAAGGACACACTGTACAATACAGGGAATGTAGCCAACACTTTAAAAATGGAGGGTAACCTTTAAAAATTGTGAATCACTATTGTACAACTGTAACATATTATTACACATTGACTATACTTCAATTTCAAAAACGAAGAAAAAATTATATAATTCATGCACCACGGGAGGGTGGGGGAAGACGGAAAATAAGTTGCTTTCTGGCAGAACAACCAGGAAATACAAAAGAAAAGGTCACTTGTCTCCCAAGGGGTCACAGTTCCAGCATAACCCCTTTGCTGGCCTCGGCATCCCTCCTCAAACACCATGTTCCAGCCATTCTAAACCTCTCTTGGTTCCCAAAAGGATGTTCTCTGCCTTCCACATGCTGTTCCTTGTGCCTGGAACACTCTTTCCTCACTTCTTCCATAGCCAAATTTCATTTATCCTACAGGGGACTCAGGTTAGACGTTACTTCCTACATGAAGTCCACCAGACTGACCTCCTCTCAACTAGGTCAGGAGCCACTTCTGGACTCCCGGGGTCACATGGCCTTCCATCACTGCAGCTCTGAGTCTGTGTACCAGTGACACACATCTCCACAGCAGGCATGTGATAAGTATTGGAGGAGTGAAATATCTGGAGAAAGAGGTGAGCTTGGTGTGGTCAGGGGACTGCGGGGAGAGGGGTGGAGGTCCAGGTTGGGGTCAGCATTTGAAAGGACAGTCTAGCTCACAGGCCAGCCTGGCCGCCTGGGTAGGTAATGAGCTCCTCATCACAGGAAGTTACATCAGGAGGTGTCAGACACTGCCTCCCACAGCCCCTCTCCTGCACCCCCAGGGAGCCTCAGCCAAAGGCCAGCCCCCTCCAGTCTTTGTCCAGCGCCCTCTGCCCCCAGCTGCTCCATGGGCCTTGGACTCCCTCCTCTTGTGAAGAAGGCCACAAGGGGTCGCAGGGGCTGTTCCCACAGCTTTGGGCAGCCCAGCCATTCCTCAACAGGCCTCGAGAGCCCTGACTCATGATGAGAAGCTTCCATGCATGAAAGCCTTAGAATGAGTCCCAGCTGGGCCCAGCCAAGCCCATATCCACCATGACAGCAGGCATTACATGGGAGCCACGTTTGCAGACAGAGCTAGTCCGTGCTCAGAGCCTTGTGTGTGCCCAACCCCAGAGCTTCCCGCTTCACTTGGAGTGAAGGCAAAATTCCGCACACTCTGCCTCCACCTTCCACCTGACCCACTCTGCTTAGCCGCACTGGCCTCCTTGTCATGTCCCAGGGCCTTTGCATGAGCTCTTCCCTCCCCTGGAACACTCTTCTCCCACCCTACCCACCCAGATATCAGTGTGGCTAGGTTCTCCCCTGATGCTCACAGTCTTCCCGGTCCCCAGGGGAGAGTCCCTGCACCTGCCCAAAGTCTGTGGCTGAGACCCCTGACCCTATACACCCAAGGCCAGTCCGAGCACCCCCTAGACTCAGCCTTAAGGTTCAAAGGAAGGAGCTTGATCAAGGGTTCTCTGGCACACAGCATCCAGCTCTTTCACCCCATATAAACCTATGACTTCAGTCCAAGGACCACACTTCCCGGCAGGGGTCTCACCTCTTCCCCTATGAGCAGGGTCCAGAGCCCTGCTACAGCTGACCCACATATACAGTAAGTGCTCAACACGTGTGAGTGGAAAGAAGTGCATGTGGGGGGATGGAAACGGAAATGTGGGCAGAACAGAGAGAAAAACAGGGAGAAGGAAAGACGGGGGGAGCTAATGTCCACTAACTACACCCCCAAGACAACACACACACCACACCCAGACTGCAGCAGATAACAGCCAGAGGCCTCTAAGAGTGACTGCCCGCAACACACACTCAGCCACTCACTCAGCAGCTGGAGCTCCCCAGGACCCCCCTAGACCCCTCACCAGCTATGGGGGCATGGGGAGGCCCAACAGCAGCCAGGCTTCCCAGACCAAAGACAAGGAATGAACACCCAACAGCCGAGGACAAACATGGACCTCCCAAAGCTGGAGACAACCACTGACCTCAAAAAGCCAAGGACAACTGACCTCCCAAAGCCAAGGATAGCCTCTGACCTCCCAAAGCAGAGCAAACGCTGACCTCCCAGAGCCAAGAACAAACACTGACCTCCCAAAGCTGATGACAACCGCTGACTCAACAGCCAGGAAACCACCCCACGCAGCAAGCAGAGCTTTGTACCAGCACAGTCACCCTGGATCTTTACAGCTGCTTCCCCAGCACAGTCAGACCTCCACAGCAATGCCAGGCTCCCCATTAAGCTAAACATGGACCTCCCAAAGCTGGAGACAACCACTGACCTCAAAAAGCCAAGGACAACTGACCTCCCAAAGCCAAGGATAGCCTCTGACCTCCCAAAGCAGAGCAAACGCTGACCTCCCAGAGCCAAGAACAAACACTGACCTCCCAAAGCTGATGACAACCGCTGACTCAACAGCCAGGAAACCACCCCACGCAGCAAGCAGAGCTTTGTACCAGCACAGTCACCCTGGATCTTTACAGCTGCTTCCCCAGCACAGTCAGACCTCCACAGCAATGCCAGGCTCCCCATTAAGCGGCCCCACATCCTCTATAACCAAGCCCAAGAACAACTACCCCTACAGCCATTCAACAGCCAGACCCTCCCTGGCCTCCAAAGCGCTCTCTTCTGAGTCCCAGCCAAGACACACTGCACAGCCCACCCCCAGCCAGTGGTCGTGTAAGGACCTAAGACAACAGAGCGTTAGCAGAGCTGCACGTAGCCTAGGACTGGCCTTTGGTCAGGGTCAGGGCTGTGATTCTGAATGACAGGAAAGCCCAGAAGCTGCGGCACGCGGACAGCTGAGCCGTGGGTGGGGGTCAGGGGGTGGGGGTGACACCCACAGAAGACGCAAAGAAAGAGGACGGAGGTCAGAGCCTGGTGATGAGAAAGGGCGAGAAGCGGGAAGAGGCGGCCCGCGCTGATCAGGCGGTCACAGCTGAGGCCCTGCCGAAGAGGAGCTCAGCATCGGGGCGTGCGACTGCACACAGCAGCTGTGCTCGCCCCCTGCCCCTTCCCTGGGCAGCCCCTTCCCTCTCCTCCCAGGGCACTGAGGTCAGAGGAAGGAGAACCCAGGAGGAGAGAGGAGGGACCCTCAGGGTTGAGAAGCCCAAAGACGGGAATCAACAGAGACAACAGTGGACAGAGAGATGGGGCAGGAAGAGAAGGGGGACGGCTGTAAGGGACTTAAGACAGAAGCTGAGACGGAGCCGAGGGGGCGGAGTGCGGAGGACAGAGAGAAGGACATAGGCAGACAGTGCCGTATGCCACCCCGAGAGCATCCCACAGCCCCCAGAATGCCGGCGGGCTCAGCCAGGCCCGTGCCTACACACGGGACTTCGCTTCCGGCTGTGTCCCACTGAATCCTGTGAGCCTCTTGTGGCCTCCGAGCGCCTCTGTATTGGAGGGCGTCACCAACACTTCCAGAAAGGTGACACCCGGGTCCCGCCTGCAGCTGAACCGACCCAGCGGAACCGACCCCACACACCTGGTGTCTTCCCAGGGACCAGAGGCTGGCTCAGGCCCAGAGGAGGTCACCAGAGGGCAAACAGCCCCACCGGGGAAAGCAAGGAGCGAGGAAGGTCCTCTGGGCCAGACACTTGGATGGACCCATAGAAGAGGCCTGGGTTGGCCAAAGCCAGAGCCCCCTACATCTGAAGAGCTGGAGGAAGGGGAGGCCCTTCTCTCTTTTTACTTCCCAGGACTCTCCCCTGCTCAAACACCCTCCATGTCTCCCCACTGCCTTTCAGGGTTTCTAATTCTTCAACCTGGATTTACCTTCTCTTTCTGGCCAAACCGGAGAGATTAAGTAGCCTCCCCCAGCAACTTACTCATATTTTAAATACAGTATGAGCTTTGTGGACATTAGCAAAATACTGAAAACCATTCAGGCAGAAGGAACAGGAATTGCAAAGGCCCAGAGGTATTAACATGAATATGTTTGGGGAACCCTGGAAGAGGTCAGAGCTGCTCACAGGAAAGACTCTTCAAGTGGTTGTGGAGGGAATGGATTGCAGGGCACAGGACTAGGGGCTGTGAGACCAGGGGGGAGTCGTGGGTTCTGCTCCAGGCAAAAGATAACTCAAATAGGGCAGCAGGTGAGAGCCAGGTTTCAGAAGCTGAGCCACCGTGGCTTGGGGAACACCGCCCTCTCGTGGTATCTTTGTGAAACTGCACCCTCTGTCATTGGCTCCAACGGTCATTTAGTGCGAGCACAACAGCGTTCTCCAGCCTCACCCACTCAATGCACATGAGTTTGAGCAATCTCTGGAAAAATAGTGAAGGACAGGGGAGCCTGGCCTGCTGCAGTCCATGCGGTCACAGTCAGACACTGCTCGGCAACTGAACAACAGCATTCTCCAGTGTATTTGACACCCAGAGTGATCACTTTAAACACCTCCTCCCCATAAAGTATTTTCAGCAACAATTACAACATGAAACAATAATAATGACCATAAAAGAGATGCAGACAGCGAAAATGTTTTCCCTTGTGATATAATACTTTATGTAACAATGTAAATAATTATCCAGGAATAACAAGCAAACCCCTGGTGGCTCAGAGGTTAAAGCGTCTGCCTCCAATGCGGGAGACCTGGGTTCGATCCCTGGGTCGGGAAGATCCCCTGGAGAAGGAAATGGTAACCCACTCCAGTACTCTTGCCTGGAGAATCCCGTGGATGGAGAAGCCTGGTAGGCTACAGTCCATGGGGTCACAAAGAGTCAGACACGACTGAGGGACTTCACCCAACAAGTAAACAAATAATAAAACTAAAATACCTGCAAACAGTATAACTTGGGAAGCCACAAAACAGTACTATTGATGTAACTTTTCTTGTTCATTCATTTGAAAAGTTAAAAAACAATTTTTGCATTTTAATGGTGTTAAAGTCAGTAATACAGTTTATGAACTAATATATACATTTACCAAATAAAAGAATATATCGCATGGTTTGCAAGCCTTGACGGCTTTAAAGACAAAAATCTCCAAGTGGCTGCACAAAATGACAAAATGGAGGTAATTCAAGTGTGTGTCTTTATCTTTACAATTGCTGTGCTCTCCTTGTCTGCTGTCAATCTTTGCAGGAAAATACAGTCTGGCAGGGCTTGGAAACCCTCAAACAGTTCCAAACGATGACAGATTTACTCTCCAAACAAACACAGAGCTGAGAGTTTGCGTGTCTGGGGTTGACTGTAAAACTGGGAGTTCTCTCAACTACCTTGCAGGTAGAATGCAAAGTTCATGAAAGAATATGCTAACATGAAGCTTACACGTAAATCATTACAGCTCCATAAGCGGTAAAAATCAGTGAGGTCTATACCTAAGTTAATAATCCCAACCTCAATTTCCTGGTTTCGACAATGCACCCACATCACCAAGGTTCCGGGGCCGCCTCCTGGGTGCCCCCTGCCCGCCCCNGAAAAACTATACAGAAAAGATCTTCATGGCCCAGATAACTACGATGGTGTTATCACTCACCTAGAGCCAGACATTCTGGAATGCAAAGTCAAGTGGGCCTTAGGAAGCATCACTACAAACAAAGCCTGTCTCTTATACACATCTCCTGCCCGCCCCCCCATCCAGGTCTCGGGCTCAGCCTCCACACAATCCTGAAGCCCCAGTCCCCCTACCCGCACCCCATAGTTCTACAAAAAAACCTCTGACTTTCTAGAGCTCCACAAACAGAAAGAAAATCTATCTTCCCGGAAGCCACAGAAAATCTCCTGGCCTCTCCCTGGTTTTGAGGGGGCTTCATGGCAGCCCTGGAGCCCTCGACTCTTTGAGGCCAGGGAACTGAGCCTGGGGCCAACTGCAGCTAAAGATGAGGGGGAGTGAGTCCAGGCAGGGACCTGGCTCAGTTTCACCCACCCGGGTGGATTCTGAGCTCCAGCACCCCATATTTCCGCGTGGGGAAGCTGAGGTAGCGAGGGCCTGGAGATGGGTCTTCTCCAGCGTGGGACTGAGCTGGGACTGAGTCTGCACATGGGCCATCAGGTTGATAAAGATTCCCAGCTGCGACTGCCTGGGCCCAGGGAAAAGGGGAGGCAGCTGAGTAGGCGGGACAGAATGCTGGAATCACCTGGAGACTTTAAAAGCACGGGTTGGGGCGTGGCTGGGGGAAGTGCCAGCAGGGTGTTTAAGTCTCTGCAGGTGATGGCTCACACCCAGTGAACACGGGCAGCGCCTATTTCACGCCAGTGCCCCTGGCCCCTCAGCCCCTAGGCTCACCTCCCACAGACCCCCGACTCACAGAAACATGTTCCCAGGGCAGAGGGGTGGGAAAACCAGCCCCCCAGGCCCACACAAAAACAGCTGCTTCCGGCACTTCTCAAGGACCCCTTGCATTGACCCTTTCCTGGTCCTTCCAGCCCCACCCCAGAAAGATGAGGGATCCCAAACAAGGGAGAAGCTGGAGTTTATTCCAATGATTCCAGGTCTTGCAGCCTGAGGACTCCCAGAGTCTGCCTTTCTGGACCCAGAGGAAGGAGGGTCCCGGCTGTAAGCAACACCCCCTCAGCTCAGGGATCCCCCGTAGATTCCAGTCCAGGACCATCTTCCCCAGGTCTTGCTTCCTCCCCCAGCCAGGGGGGCCAGGTGACCGGGCTGGGAATACTAGACCAGCGTGGGCCAGAAAGAAACTGAGCCGGGCCCAGCCTGGAGGTCCCGGGAGAGAGCTGAGGGCACAGGAGGACAAGCTGGGGGCGTGGGGGCCTCAGGCCCTGGGCCGGGTGGAGCTCAGGGACACGCAGCCTGAACCACATTTCCACAAGCGGCGGGCTCCTCTGCCTTGCTCGCCAAGCTGTAGTAGTAGGTGCGCATGCGCTGTTCAACGGTGGCGAAGTCCGGGCGGTCCTCCCACCTGTGAGCGGTAGTGGAGATCCAGGAGGCTGACCACACCCCCAGAACCCAACTTCAGCTTGTGGGTGGGCATGCACGAGCCTCAGAAAGCAGTGGGGCAGGGCTTATTGGGTGATGGGGGGCGGGGGGAAATCTGCGTGTAGACAACTGCGATTCAGGGGTTGCCCTCTGGCATAAGAGAAGGACTGACATCTGACATACAGGATGGACAGGAAGCCTATACAAGTCCTGACTGCTGAAGACCCAGAAATGAGAGCTCACTGAGTGTTGGGGTGACAACTTGACTCCAGGAAGCTGGGACACTGAGTGCTGAAGTACTGAGCATGTGTATTTGGGCAGGGTACTTGGGTGCTAGGTGTTAGTCTGAAGCTATAGACCTTTCCAAACCCAATCTCAGAAGTGACATTTCATGACTTCTACCCTATGGTTTTTATTACACGCTATTTAATAAGTCCAGCCAACATCAAAGGAAAGAAAATTTGACAAGTTTAAAATTTCTGGATGCAAGGAGCACCAGGACCTTAGAGATCATTTACCATAGGTACCATGGAAAAGTAGAGTAGGAAATATCTGGGGTAAGAAGTTAAATTATAGAACTAGCTATTGACATATCACTTTAGATATAGCACCTCTTTGGTTTCAAAATATAAAATATGGTCATAAAAACCTGTCCATAATTATTTGACTTCTGACCAGTGTTCAGAAAATTATCTCAATAGTTACTGGATAGCTATTCTTCTTTGCCAAAGGTCAGGAAACAATGGCCTTCAGCCCTGTTTTTGTAAATAAAATTTTATTGGAATAGCATCATGACTATTTACATATTGCCTATGGCTGGTTATGGAATGCAACAACAGAGATGAGCGGTTACTACTATGATATATGGTCTGAAATATTTACTATCTGGTTCTTTAGGAAAATGTTATAGGACTATTCCAATTATAATAATTATAGGTTTCTATAAAAAGCTCAGATTTTGTGGAGAGATTCTTCCTTATATACAGACTCAGTTATCACCATTTCATAACTAGTAAACAGCTTTCTGGATAAGTCAATCTCAACTAGATATTACCTGATCCAGGAAGCTTTTCCTAACCACTACACATGAGTTAGATGGCTTTCTCTGGGTTGCTGTGGTACTGTGTGCGTATATCTGAATATTACATACTATAGTGTATCTTTCTATTGAGATAAAATTCACTGTTTTCACCAATTTAAAGTGTACATCTCAGTGGTTTTAAGTACACTCACAATATTATACAACCATCGCTAATGCCTAATTCTAGAAAGTTTTGTTCTCACAAAAAGAAATCCAGTAGCCATGACGTACTCATTCCCCATTCTCCTTTCCTCACATCTCTGCCAATCTCTGTTCTATCTTTGTGGATTTGCCTCTTATGGACAATTCATATAAATGTAATCATACATTATATGGTTAGTAATGCTTCAGTTCTCTACCAGGCAATTTAAAACTGCATCATTTAAGTATGTACATATATAAAATTACTACATTGTACATCTTAAAATTGCACAACTTTATAAGTCATGTTTATCTTAATAATACTGAAAAAAAAAAAAAAAGAAATCTCTGCTTTAGCCTTCACTTCCTGCTTGTGCTGACCCTAAAGATCATCCAGAGTTGAGAGCTTAGGTGTTTCTTAGGTTTACTCTGAGCATGTGCCCAGCCCTGTTCATGAGTGTTACCTTCTAGATTTTTATCTTACTCTCCATTCTTTTTTCCCAAGCCTTTTGGTTTGTTTACTGATTGCCCCAGCCATTAAACTTTACCACTGGTGTCTGTGGCTCAGGCAATTGAAATGTTTTTGACAAATGCCCCCTTGTATAACTGCCTCCATCCTGGGCTTCCCAGATGGCACTAGCGATAAAGAACCCACCTGCCAATGCAGGAAACATAAGAAATGTGAGTTCAATCCCTGGGTTGGAAAGAGCCCCTGGAGGAGGGCATGGCAACCCACTCCAGTGTTCTTGCTTGGAGAATCCCATGAACAGAGGAGCCTCACTAACTACAATCCATAGGGTCCAAAAGAGTCAGGCACAACTGAAGTGACTTAGCACACATATATCCTGGGAAGGTTCTTAGTTAGGTAAAAGATAGGCAAGTTTTAAAATTTGGTCCTTGAGAGAGCTACAGACATGTAAAAACATGAAACCACAAATTTTTTAGAATAAAGTCATTTTGTCCTGTGTGATAATAGGAATCTAAACTGGTAATGTGGGATGTTGTCTTCAAAGCTGCTAGGAGCAAAGGGGTGCAGTCAGGATAAATAGAAATGTAAATCTCTCTTATAAATATTCAAGTTTTTTTTAACTCAACTAAAGCATTCATGCATCCATCTTGGGGCATGTCATGGTGGAGAGTTCTGACAAAATGTGGTCCACTGGAGAAGGGAATGGCAAACCACTTCAGTATTCTCCCTGGGTTGGAAAGAGCCCCTGGAGGAGGGCATGGCAACCCACTCCAGTGTTCTTGCTTGGAGAATCCCATGAACAGAGGAGCCTCACTAACTACAATCCATAGGGTCCAAAAGAGTCAGGCACAACTGAAGTGACTTAGCACACATATATCCTGGGAAGGTTCTTAGTTAGGTAAAAGATAGGCAAGTTTTAAAATTTGGTCCTTGAGAGAGCTACAGACATGTAAAAACATGAAACCACAAATTTTTTAGAATAAAGTCATTTTGTCCTGTGTGATAATAGGAATCTAAACTGGTAATGTGGGATGTTGTCTTCAAAGCTGCTAGGAGCAAAGGGGTGCAGTCAGGATAAATAGAAATGTAAATCTCTCTTATAAATATTCAAGTTTTTTTTAACTCAACTAAAGCATTCATGCATCCATCTTGGGGCATGTCATGGTGGAGAGTTCTGACAAAATGTGGTCCACTGGAGAAGGGAATGGCAAACCACTTCAGTATTCTGGCCTTGAGAACCCATGAACAGTATGAAAAGGCAAAAGGATATGACACTGAAAGATGAACTCCCCAGATCAGTAGCTGCCAAATATGCTACTGGAGAACAGTGGAGAAATTACTCCAGAAAGAATGAAGAGATGGAGCCAAAGCAAAAACAACACTCAGTTGTGGATGGGACTGGTGATGGAAGTAAAGTCCAATGCTGTAAAGAACAATATTACAAAGGAACCTGGAATGTTAGGTCCATGAATCAAGGTAAATTGGAAGTAGTCAAACAGGAGATGGCAAGAGTGAACATCGACAATTTAGGGATCAGCAAAATAAAATGGACTGGAATGGGTGAATTTAACTCAGAAGACCTTTATATCTACTACTGTGGGCAAGAATCCCTTAGAAGAAATGTAGAAGCCCTCATAGTAAACAAAAGAGTCCGAAGTGCAGTACTTGGATGCAATCTCAAAAAAGACAGAATGATCTCTGTTTGTTTCCAAGGCAAACCATTCAATATCACAGTAATCCTAGTCTATGCCTCTACCAGTAATGCTGAAGAAGCTGAAGTTGAACAGTACTATGATGACCTGCAAGACCTTCTAGAACTAATAACCATAAAAGATGTCCTTTTCACTATAGGGGACTGGAATGCAAAAGGAGGAAATCAAGAGATACCTGGAGTAACAGGAAATTTGGCCTTGGAGTACAGAGTGAAGCAGGGCAAAAACTAACAGTTTTACCAAAAGAAAGCACTGGTCATAGAAAACACCCTTTTCCAACAACACAAGAGAAGACTCTACTCATGGACATCACCAGATGGTCAACACCGAAATCAGACTGATTATATTATTTGTAGACAAAGTCGGAGAAGCTCTACACAGTAGCAAAAACAAGACCAGGAGCTGACTGTGGCTCAGATCATGAACTCCTTATTGCCAAATTCAGACTTAAATTGAAGAAAGAAGGGGAAATCACTAGATCTTTCAGGTATGACCTAAATCAAATCTCTTATGAATATACAGTGGAAATGACAAATAGAGTCAAGGGATTAGATCTGATACGTGCCTAAAGAACTATGGACATGTTCATGACATTGTACAGGAGGCAGTGATTAAGAACATCCCCCAAAAAAAGAAATGCAAAAAGGCAAAATGGTTGTCTGGGGAGGCCTTACAAACAGCTGAGAAAGAGGAGAAGTGAAAGGAAAAGGAGAAAAGGAAAGATATACCCATTTGAATGCAGAGTTCCAAAGAATAGCAAGGAGAGATAACAAAGTCTTCCTATGTGATCAATGCAAAGAAATAGAGGAAAACAATGAAATGGGAAAGACTAGAGATCTCTTCAAAAAGTTAAAGATACCAAGGGAACATTACATGCAAAGATGGGCACAATAAAGGACAGAAACTGTATGAACCTAACAGAAGCAGAAGATATTAAGAAGAGGTGGCAAGAAAATACAGAAAAACTATACAGAAAAGATCTTCATGGCCCAGATAACTACGATGGTGTTATCACTCACCTAGAGCCAGACATTCTGGAATGCAAAGTCAAGTGGGCCTTAGGAAGCATCACTACAAACAAAGCCTGTCTCTTATACACATCTCCTGCCCGCCCCCCCATCCAGGTCTCGGGCTCAGCCTCCACACAATCCTGAAGCCCCAGTCCCCCTACCCGCACCCCATAGTTCTACAAAAAAACCTCTGACTTTCTAGAGCTCCACAAACAGAAAGAAAATCTATCTTCCCGGAAGCCACAGAAAATCTCCTGGCCTCTCCCTGGTTTTGAGGGGGCTTCATGGCAGCCCTGGAGCCCTCGACTCTTTGAGGCCAGGGAACTGAGCCTGGGGCCAACTGCAGCTAAAGATGAGGGGGAGTGAGTCCAGGCAGGGACCTGGCTCAGTTTCACCCACCCGGGTGGATTCTGAGCTCCAGCACCCCATATTTCCGCGTGGGGAAGCTGAGGTAGCGAGGGCCTGGAGATGGGTCTTCTCCAGCGTGGGACTGAGCTGGGACTGAGTCTGCACATGGGCCATCAGGTTGATAAAGATTCCCAGCTGCGACTGCCTGGGCCCAGGGAAAAGGGGAGGCAGCTGAGTAGGCGGGACAGAATGCTGGAATCACCTGGAGACTTTAAAAGCACGGGTTGGGGCGTGGCTGGGGGAAGTGCCAGCAGGGTGTTTAAGTCTCTGCAGGTGATGGCTCACACCCAGTGAACACGGGCAGCGCCTATTTCACGCCAGTGCCCCTGGCCCCTCAGCCCCTAGGCTCACCTCCCACAGACCCCCGACTCACAGAAACATGTTCCCAGGGCAGAGGGGTGGGAAAACCAGCCCCCCAGGCCCACACAAAAACAGCTGCTTCCGGCACTTCTCAAGGACCCCTTGCATTGACCCTTTCCTGGTCCTTCCAGCCCCACCCCAGAAAGATGAGGGATCCCAAACAAGGGAGAAGCTGGAGTTTATTCCAATGATTCCAGGTCTTGCAGCCTGAGGACTCCCAGAGTCTGCCTTTCTGGACCCAGAGGAAGGAGGGTCCCGGCTGTAAGCAACACCCCCTCAGCTCAGGGATCCCCCGTAGATTCCAGTCCAGGACCATCTTCCCCAGGTCTTGCTTCCTCCCCCAGCCAGGGGGGCCAGGTGACCGGGCTGGGAATACTAGACCAGCGTGGGCCAGAAAGAAACTGAGCCGGGCCCAGCCTGGAGGTCCCGGGAGAGAGCTGAGGGCACAGGAGGACAAGCTGGGGGCGTGGGGGCCTCAGGCCCTGGGCCGGGTGGAGCTCAGGGACACGCAGCCTGAACCACATTTCCACAAGCGGCGGGCTCCTCTGCCTTGCTCGCCAAGCTGTAGTAGTAGGTGCGCATGCGCTGTTCAACGGTGGCGAAGTCCGGGCGGTCCTCCCACCTGTGAGCGGTAGTGGAGATCCAGGAGGCTGACCACACCCCCAGAACCCAACTTCAGCTTGTGGGTGGGCATGCACGAGCCTCAGAAAGCAGTGGGGCAGGGCTTATTGGGTGATGGGGGGCGGGGGGAAATCTGCGTGTAGACAACTGCGATTCAGGGGTTGCCCTCTGGCATAAGAGAAGGACTGACATCTGACATACAGGATGGACAGGAAGCCTATACAAGTCCTGACTGCTGAAGACCCAGAAATGAGAGCTCACTGAGTGTTGGGGTGACAACTTGACTCCAGGAAGCTGGGACACTGAGTGCTGAAGTACTGAGCATGTGTATTTGGGCAGGGTACTTGGGTGCTAGGTGTAGGCTCACATGGATGCAAGTATGCTGCCCGGGATGGAAAGGAATATTGGAGTGTGGAGGGGGATGGGTTCATCTAGTGGAGATTCCAGGTATTAATGTTACCATGTGTGAAATATCCATGAATTGTGTTGGAGTGTTAGACACTAGTCTCTTTGGATACTGAGGTATTGGTGTATAGAGCGTTTCCTGATAGAGGCTGGCTTAATATATATTGGAGTGGGAATAATCTAATCATTTCTTATTAATTTATCATAAATTTGTTGTTCAGTCGCACAGTCCTGTCCAACTCTTTGCAATCCCATGGACTGCAGCACACCAGGTTTCCCTGTCCTTTACCATCACCCAACATAAATAAGGATCTATTTATTGGATTGGCTGAGAAGAGCTACCCCACATCCAAGGAGTGGCGGCTGCAGAGGGCCGAGAGGAGCTACTCCATGTTCAAGGTCAGGAGGGATGGCCGTGAGGAGATACCCCTCGTCCAAGGTAAGGAAAAGTAGCTGCGCTTTGCTGGAACAGCCGTGAAGAGATACTCCACGTCCAAGATAAGAGAAACCAAAGTAAGATGGTAGGTGTTGCAAGAGGGCATCAGAGGGCAGACACACTGAACCCATAAATCGCAGAAAACTAGCCAATCTGATCACACGGACCGCAGCCTTGTCTAACTCAATGGAACTAAACCATGCCGTGTGGGGCCACCCAAGATGGGTGGGGCATGATGGAGAGGCTTGACAGAATGTGGTCCACTGGAGAAGGGAATGGCAAACCACTTCAGTATTCTTGCCTTGAGAACCCCGTGCTGCTGCTGCTGCGGCTGCTGCTAAGTCGCTTCAGTCGTGTCCGACTCTGTGCGACCCCAGAGACGGCAGCCCACCAGGCTCCCCCGTCCCTGGGATTCTCCAGGCAAGAACACTGGAGTAGGTTGCTATTTCCTTCTCCAATGCATGAAAGTGAAAAGTGAAAGTGAAGTCGCTCAGTCGTGTCCGACTCTTCACGACCCCATGGACTGCAGCCTACCAGGCTCCTCCATCCATGGGGTTTTCCAGGCAAGAGTACTAGAGTGGGGTGCCATCGCCTTCTCCAGAGAACCCCATGAACTGTATGAAAAGGCAAAATCAGCATACTGAAAGAGGAATTCCCCAGGTCAGTAGGTGCCCAATATGCTACTGGAGATCAGTGGAGAAATAACTTCAGAAAGAATGAAGGGATGGAGCCAAAGCAAAAACAGTACCCAGCTGTGGATGTGACTGGTGACAGAAGCAAGGTCCGATGCTGTAAAGAGCAATATTGCATAGGAACCTGCAATGTTAGGTCCATGAATCCAGGCAAATTGGAAGTGGTCAAACAGGGGATGGCAAGAGTGAACGTCAACATTCTAGGAATCAGCGAACTAAAATGGACTGGAATGGGTGAATTTAACTCAGATGACCATTATATCTACTACCNTTCAGTTCAGTTCAGTCACTCAGTCGTGTCTGACTCTTTGCAACCCCATGAATTGCAGCATGTCAGGCCTCCCTGTCCATCACCAACTCCCGGAATTTACTCAAACTCACGTCCATTGAGTTGATGATGCCATCCAACCATCTCATCCTCTGTCATCCCCTTCTCCTCCTGCCTTCAATGTTTCCCAGCATCAGGGTCCTTTCAAATGAGTCAGCTTTTCTCATAGGTGGCCAAAGTGTTGGAGTTTCAGCTTCAACATTAGTCCTTCCAGTGAATATTCAGAACTGATTTCCTGTAGGATGGACTGGTTGGATCTCCTTGTGATCCAACAGGCTCTCATCTTCTCCAACACCACAGTTCAAAAGAGTCAATTCTTCAATGCTCAGCTTTCTTTATAGTCCAACTCTCAGATCCATACATGACCACTGGAAAAACGATAGCCTTGACTAGACAGACCTTTGTTAGCAAAGTAATGTCTCTGCTTTTTAATATGCTGTCTAGGTTGGTCATAACTTTTCTTCCAAGGAGTAAGTGTCTTTTTATTTCATGGCTGCAGTCAGCATCTGCAGTAATTTTGGAGCCAAAAATAAATAAATAAATAAATAAATAAATAAATAAATAAAATAAAATAAAGTCTGCCACTGTTTCCACTGTTTCCCCATCTCTTTCCCATGAAATGATGGGACCGGATGCCATGATCTTTGTTTTCTGAATGTTGAGCTTTAAGCTAACCTTTTCACTCTCGTCTTTCACTTTCATCAAGAGGCTCTAGTTCTTCTTCAATTTTTGCAATAAGGGAGGTGTCGTCTGCATATCTGAGGTTATTGATATTTCTCCCAGCAATCTTGATTCCAGCTTGTGCTTCAGCCAGCCCAGCATTTCTCATGATGTACTCTGAATATAAGTTAAATAAGCAGGGTGACAATACATACCCTTGAAGTCCTCCTTTTCCTATTTGGAACCAGTCTGTTGTTTCATGTACGGTTCTAACTGTTGCTTCCTGACCGCCATACAGATATCTCGAGAGGCAGGTTGGGATTGTTAGAAAGTTACTATTCTCTATAGGACATAGTACGGAGTTTATGTTAAAATTTACCTGACCTCTGATTTTGGTTCAACTATTTAGTGTCCTAGGACAACCAGATTATCATGTTTAATTTTATTTTCTCCTTTGTAAAATGTGAATTATAATATTTGCTACATAGGACTAGTGGGAAACAAATATGAAATAATGCTCTCTATGTTTGCTAGTACATAAATATAACAGGTTTGTTAAATAACCAGACTGTAAATCTTGTAACAAAAATGCAATTGTATCTGTTTATTCTACTGTTGCTTTAAATTTAATTCAGTGCTGTATTCGTTGTCCTTTGCCAGACTCTTTGATGTTTATTATTAGGAAACAGAAAAGCCTTGATATACTTTCAGTCACAAATATGTCTTTAATAGATTTATAAGAAAAATTATGTATCATATATATATTTATTTTGGACATTTATTTTTTAATATAAATTTATTTATTTTAATTGGAGGCTAATTACAATATTGGTTTTTTCATACATCAACATTAATCCGTATATTATAAAATTATAGTAAAGAGTCTAAATCTCAACTTGATTTATCATTGAATCTTTCCCCAGCCTATAAGCCTAAACTGAGGATAGGGACTGATTCCCAAACTCTTGCCTCCATTATTGATAAATATTATTTTAAACTTGGTCTGTGTTAAAGCAGAGGAGAGAGAGGAGAGCTAAGGCATTGCAGCATTTTTATTTGAACTGATAACTCTCTAACCTAATTTGAAGTTCTTTGGGCTCTAAGGAAATTTCCTGATGAAACCTCACCTCCAGAAGAAGTTAATTAGGCCAGAGTGATACATCTCTATCCTGGGTGGTTGTCTGATGCTTACCTTCACATATGGGCAACCAATGATAAAATCCCAGAGTCCTTGGACTGAAACTGACAGACCCTTCAGACAACCTTCTTGATGATATCACATTAACTTTAACTCTCATATTGCCATGGAACACTGAGGCATCCTTTACCCCAATGAACCCAGGAAGAGTAAGCCTATCACATTGTTGAAATCTCCTGTCTACTTTTCTCTGTTGCACTTTCTGAGAATCATAATCTGTTCAAGCATTAGCTCCAAAGCTTCTGTGAGGCAGACAGCAGTCCCTTGTGTATCCCAACTACTGGTTAAATAATTGGTCTCTAGGAATCTACCTTGAGCTTCATTAATGACTAAAGTTAGAAGATAACATTTTTTCTCCAAAGTTGCAGTGAAGTTGACTGGAATATAGTGTGGGTCTCTAACTATACAATTTCTTTGTCCAAAAAAAATCTCTTTATAAATCATCCCTTGCTCTGATCTTTCTTAGGATTAAGAAGAAATTTAAGAATTTAAGAAAAAGTTCTATTCTCTTCCAACTTATGGAAAATTTGCCTATGTTGGCATTTCTAATTTATGTCCACTGGACAAGGGAATGGCAAGCCACTTCAGTATTCTTGCCTTGAGAACCCCATGAACAGTATGAAAAGGCAAAATGATAGGATATCAAAAGGGAATCTCCCCAGGTCGTTAGGTGCCCAATATGCTACTGGAGATCAGTGGAGAAATAACTCCAGAAAAAATGAAGGGATGGAGCCAAAGCAAAAACAATACCCAGTTGTGCATGTGACTGGTGATAGAAGCAAGATCCGATGCTGTAAAGAGCAATATTGCATAGGAACCTGGAATGTCAGGTCCATGAATCAAGGCAAATTGGAAGTGGTCAAACAAGAGATGGCAAGGGTGAACGTCGACAATCTAGGAATCAGTGAACTAAAATGGACTGGAATGGGTGAATTTAACTCAGATGACCATTATATCTACTACTGCGGGCAGGATTCCCTCAGAAGAAATGGAGTAGCCATCATGGTCAACAAAAGAGTCNGAACCTGGAATGTCAGGTCCATGAATCAAGGCAAATTGGAAGTGGTCAAACAAGAGATGGCAAGGGTGAACGTCGACATTCTAGGAATCAGCGAACTAAAATGGACTGGAATGGGTGAATTTAACTCAGATGACCATTATATCTACTACTGCGGGCAGGAATCCCTCAGAAGAAATGGAGTAGCCATCATGGTCAACAAAAGAGTCTGAAATGCAGTACTTGGATGCAATCTCAAAAACGACAGAATGATCTCTGTTCGTTTCCAAGGCAAACCATTCAATATCACAGTTATCCAAGTCTGTGCCCCAACTAGTAATGCTGAGGAAGCTGAAGTTGAATGGTTTTATGAAGACCTACAAGACCTTGTAGAACTAACACCCAAAAAAGATGTCCTTTTCATTATAGAGGACTGGAATGCAACAAACTAAAACATATACTAAAAGGCCACAAACACTGTTCGAAAACAGAGAACAAGCATCAGAACCAAGCTCAGATGTGGCAGGGATGTTGGAATTATCAGACTGAGAACTGATGACTATTACCATTATTTTGATAAGAAGGCTAAAGAAAAACAGTAAACAACAATGCAAATACAGATAAACAGCGTAAGCAGAAGGATCAAAATTCAAAGAAACAGTCAAAACTATAGAGACAAAAAATAGAAATGAACTATGCCTTTAGTGGGCTAATAAATAATGGGCATAGTTGAGGGAAAAAAAAAATCTCCAAATTTGGCAGACATTTCTGCAGCAGAAACTTCCAAAACTAAAAAGCAAAAGCACAAAGACTGAAAAAAATGGAATAGAGTGCCCAGGAAATGTAAGACAAGCACAAAAATTATATCACATATATAACAGGAATAAAAGAAGGATAATATAGAAAATAACAGGTATTTAAAACAATAATGAAGAATGAATAAGAATAATGAATGAGTATCAATGTCACACATTAATTCAAAAATCCATGAAGCCCAGAGAAAACCAAGGAGGATACATTCTAAAACACCTACAACCAGGCATAGACTATTCAAACTTCAGAAAATCAAATATAAAGAAAAATCTAGAAAGAAACCAGAGGAATAAAACATCTTACCTATATAGGAGCAAATTTTTTTTAAGTGTATAGAAAAATACCTAAAGTGTTGAGAGGAAACACACACATGAACCAAAAATTCTGTATTTTCAACATTATTGTTGAAAAGTGAAGAAGAAATAATTTCTTGCACAACTAAAAATTGAGAGAATCTATTTGCAAGAAATCTTTTTCTTTTTTTATGATATAAATGTATTTATTTTAATCGAAGGCTAAATACTTCAGAGAGAATAAAATGATATATGTCAGAAAGTTGGATTTATATAAAGAAAGAAAGGAAACTGGAGAAGGAATAGAAGAAACCTTTTTTTCTTATTCTTAATCGGTCTAAGAACATCTTTTTTGGGTGTTAGTTCTACAAGGTCTTGTAGGTCTTCATTAAACCGTTCAACTTCAGCTTCTTTTGGAGTTGAATTACCTGTGGGGGGCCTTTTTAGATTTGATAGTCTATGATTCTAGGGAATGTAATGGGTAGTGTGGAAGAGCTGAGTAGTTGAGTAAGAGAGCTAACAATATTAAACTATGAGAAACACCCTAAAATTTTCACTGCCTCACAAAAGAAAAATTTTCATTTCTCACTCACCTTACATCTCCTTTATAGGTAAATTTTGGCTTGCTCTAGGATCCTGTCGTTCAGAGTCTCAGGTTGAAGGAACAGCCCTCTTCCTGAGGCATGTATGTCTTGCTGCAGAGCAAAAAGAGCAATGGTAGAACCACTCAATGTCTCATCACTTCTTCTTGGATGGGCCATATATTCCTTCCACTCACATTCTGTTAGCCTAAGCAAGTCACATGAATAAGCCAGAGAACAGTCTAATAAGAATGATACTCTTCCCATCAGGCCAAACCCCAGGGAGATAGTGGTGGACCTTGTATAGAGAGGTGGGGAACAATTTAAATGAATAATACAGTCTACCACAATAGCATATGATAATTCCACCCAGGACTGATCATTTTATATGTACAGTAGACCTGTGTGGTAGGCTTTTGTAGAGTCAGCCTCTTTCTATTTAACAATCTCCTCTCAATGTACCAGTGATTCTACCCTCCAGTGAATTAATTTGAGTTCCTCTGCAACATCAATGGCACAGAAGAAATGGCAATTTTTTTTTTTTGAGGAAAAGAAGGTTAGAAAAAGCTCTCAGCTTTTTTCAATCTAGATCCACAGAGTGAGAAGACTTTAAGTGCACTTTAAGGCAAATTCCCAGAGAAGGCAATGGCACCCCACTCCAGTACTCTTGCCTGGAAAATCCCATGGACAGAGGAGCCTGGTAGGCTGCAGTCCATGGGGTCGCTGGGAGTCGGACACGACTGAGCAACTTCACTTTCACTTTTCACTTTCATGCATTGGAGAAAGAAATAGCAACCCACTCGAGTGTTCTTGCCTGGAGAACCCCAGGGATGGGGGAGCCTGGTGGGCTGCCACTTATGGGGTCGCACAGAGTCAGACACAACTGAAGCGACTTAGCAGCAGCAGCAGCATCAAGGCAAATTCCTATCCCTGAGCCGTTACAAAAAGAGAATCTCATTTCATATAATTATATTTTTTATTTGCCAAACAGCTTTTCTTTTTACTGATTAACAACTTCAAGTCCCTTTTTTTCTGGTTTAAACTAGGTTTCATACTACAGTTTTTGTACTATTCAATCTTGGTTTTGTCCTATGGCTGACTGGCTCTTTATCCAGTTCTGGCTCCTTAAACATTTGATTTTTCTCTCTGTCATGTCACTAATACTCTTAACTTAAACATATTTTTAGTGTTGCTTTATTGCTTATATAGCCTGGACTGGCTTTGCTTTTGTCTTCAGTTCCCCAGTACCTGCTTCATTCTGATTAAATAACTCAACTGGTGCCTCTACAGAACCTCACCTCCAGTATTTCTCAGCCACTAGTTTAGACACTAGGTGGTGCTATGCTTTAGTTGCTGGTCTAGGTTTCATTCCCTGAAATAATGTCCCTGATTCTGACAAATGGGATGATTGTGGAGAATATAGACCCTCAGGAGAAGGGGAAAGGCTTGGAAACCAGGGAGTAGCCGAAAATACTTTGAATATACAGATGAAAGTGGACATTAGTAATAGAGGTAGGACCTGGAAGAGATTGAGGGTGAGGGAACCTGCTGGAAATGTCATAATATCATCCTTAGAGAGAACAAATGAAAACTCCAAAAGAAGGAATGAGAAAGGAATGGGTGCTCTTATAAGCAGGTATAAGATCTATGATATAACAGCCAAAGGATTCAATCATGATAGCCTCACTTTTCTCTACGGAGAAGGTTGAGAGTGAGGAATAGATGAAGGACAACTGATTTAGCGAAATGAATATTATTTGGAATAACAACTTTAGGAATTGCTTCAGCTGCTGTCTAAAGCCAGGCATATATTAAGAATATAGAGAATTAATCCATGATTAAGTGATATTTTAGGATCAAGAAATAAATCACAGAAAGCAGAAAGGCTCCACCATCAATGTATGCAATATTTTGTGTACTATGAAACTGAAATTAGGACTTGCATTTAAGTTTACCTAATGTTAATCCTATAATATTCCCTGGTTTGTCTATTTATTTTTAAACACTGGCTGTGCATGGAAAAGGAAACCTGAGAACTATTTCCATGACATTTTTAATCTCCTAAAGCAAAAGACAGCCATTTAAATGAATGGAAGGGGTACAACGTCACAGCTGAAAACTGGATTTGACAGTGAGTACCAGTGATAGACTATTTCCTGTGGAGGGTATCACAAAGTAATACAGTAGCAGTTGAAACAACACTCTTTGTAACACATTGTACTGGCTTCATTTATCTGTTCAATGAATAGGAAATCTACTTAAGTCACAGTGCCAAGATATGCTATTTCTTTCCCCTCGAATGCATTTTTCACATTGCCTTCTTGATAATGGAAAAAAGTGTTATAAACAAAAAGAATGTCTTTTATTCCAGAGAACACTTAATTCATGCAGTGAAGCTACTACCTGAGGTTTGTCTGGGTTTTAAGAAATTGAATTATGTAAAATTCATGTGAACAATGAAGCATTTAGAAAATGGATTTATAATCTCAATGGTTAATCTATACACTAGATAGTTTTATATGAAATATGAAAATGTAGGGAAATATGGAAAATGTTTTATATAGTAAGATCATAAGTAAAATACTTCTATGTGATGACAAACATTATAATGAATTTTTTCTGTTCATCTCAGATTTATGATGTCAACAGAAGTTTTTGTGTGAAATGCAAAGTTTTATTTCATTTTCAAATTTCTATTGTCCTCTGAGAAGCCATTGGTACAATATTCTATAAAGTTGTTTGATGTCAAAAGTAATAAAAATAAAGTAGAATGATCTTAAAACTGGGAATATAATTTATATCAAGAAGTGCTATTCTGGATCCTTGGTTGGAGAGAATAATGAGGGGATAGTCACTGTTACAGTTTTAATGTCACCGTAACATCTCATCATTATTTCACGTAGCATGGTTACCCATGTTTTATTAGATACATTACATGATTTGACCCTTTCTGTGCATTCAGAGTATATAGGACATTAAGTAAAAGAGCAGAAGTGGGTTGCAACATTTTCATGTTGAGTTCAGCATTATATAACTTTTTTCAAGATCAAGGGCCACTTATACTCTAAAAGATGAACCAAACATTTTAAAAGATGGATGCAACCAGAAGCTATCCATTTTCACTGAAACTGATAAAAATTTTATTTCACTGATGCTTTTTCAAGCTACTGAGAAATATGCATAAATATAGTAGAAAAACATGCTTTGTTGTTCAGTCATGTCCAACTCTTAGTGACCCTATGGACTGCAGCACATCAGGCTTCCCTATACTTCACTATCTCCTTCACGAGAAAAACATACTAGTTCTATAAAATAAAAAATAACTATCCCTAACATCCAGAGAAAAATAATGTATTGGTAGAAAATTGTGGTCATGGGGATAGATCTACACTGGAAGTTTCTCCCTGACATGTTTGTTTTTATGTGATGGTTATGAAATGCCAACCTATTTAAACACATCTGTACTTACAAACTCAATCAAATTTTTGGATGTGAATTGGTTATTCTTTGTTAGTTTGCTCAGATGATAAGATAGTTGTAAGAACACTTGATCACAACTTCCAGATTACTGATATTAGCATTTTGTAAGTCTAGGCAAAAATACATATTTACAAAATAGAAAGAGAATTATCTGTTACCTATATAAAAGTCACAAGGGAAAAAAGTTAGATGATATGTATATGAAAGGTAACCAGTAGGAAAGCCTTTAGTAAGTTATAAGAACAATAACAATTTTATAGGTGGACTCCTTTTAAGTACAGACATGCTCTGGAAAAGTGCTTAAGAATCCTTTTTCAAAAATTTTGCAAGATTTCTATTGGAAATTAAAAGGTAAAAAGGGATCAGAGAGATAATTATCTAAGGCAACTATGTGGTAAGGAATTTTGAAAGTGAATAAAACACATTGGAATGTGAAATATTACCCTTTTTAAATGAAACTTTAGATTTTTTTCACCAATTAGCATTAATGTTTGNTGTATATGAAAGGTAACCAGTAGGAAAGCCTTTAGTAAGTTATAAGAACAATAACAATTTTATAGGTGGACTCCTTTTAAGTACAGACATGCTCTGGAAAAGTGCTTAAGAATCCTTTTTCAAAAATTTTGCAAGATTTCTATTGGAAATTAAAAGGTAAAAAGGGATCAGAGAGATAATTATCTAAGGCAACTATGTGGTAAGGAATTTTGAAAGTGAATAAAACACATTGGAATGTGAAATATTACCCTTTTTAAATGAAGCTTTAGATTTTTTTCACCAATTAGCATTAATGTTTGAGACTGTCATAATGTTAATATTTGGAAAAGGTTTTGTTCAAAAGGGAAAAAAATAACAAGACTCTGATGGTAAATATCCAA
The DNA here is from genome assembly GCA_006410675.1 of Oreotragus oreotragus. NCBI lineage: Eukaryota > Metazoa > Chordata > Mammalia > Artiodactyla > Bovidae > Oreotragus > Oreotragus oreotragus. The sequence continues at coordinate 35,787 of SJYX01004768.1, forward strand.
AGATCTCTTATATATATTAGATTATTAGCAATAACATGTACTAATGTTTTTGCCTTGCAAACTTTGCATTCACTCTTCCCAATCCTAGAAATATTCTTCCCTAAAATATCTACATGAAGTTTCCTCTAATTTTATTCATGTGCTGTGTTGTGCTGTGCTTAGCCACTCAGTCATGTTCTACTCTGTAACCCCATGGACTGTAGCCCACCAGGCTCCTCTGTCCATGGGGATTCTCCAGGCAAGAATGCTGGAGTGGGTTGCCATTCCTTCCTCCAAAGGATCTTCCCAACCAAAGGATTGAACCCAGATCTCCTGCACTGAAGGCAGATTCTTTCCCATCTGAGCCACCCAGGTAGCCCAAGAATACAGGAGTGGGTAGCCTATCCCTTCTTCAGGAGATCTTCCCGACCTAGGGATCAAACCAGGGTCTTCTGCATTGCAGACAGATTCTATACCAGCTGAGCTACCCAGGAAGTCCAATTTTATTCATTTGTGTGCTCAACTGTCTCATTATCCGAGACAACTTCTCAGACAGCATAAATATGCATATATATTATACATATACATAAATATATACAAATGTGTATATATTCATATATATGTATGCATACATATAAAATCAGTGCACACACACCCGTGTATTTCCTGTATCTATTTGCTTCAGTTTTCTCCATTGAATTTATTACTGACATAATACATAGTTCTATGTTTGACTCATTCAAACTAGAATGTAGGTTCTAAAACAACAAAGATATATATGTATGCACAGTAACCGAAGTTCATTATTTTTATTTCAGTTTATCATCTATTTTATCTGCCTATTCTCATCTCTCCACCTATACTTATTGATATCTTTGACTCTAATTCAGCACCAAAGGATTTATTATAGTCTTTCATCTTGCTTATTGTAACTTCTTTCTGAGACTCTCACTATGCACAATATGTTTATTTGTTCATCCACAGTGTAGTTGTAAGAAAATCTGTTGCTGATACCCCTGTGGGGCCAGGGAGTACAGAGAATGACTAAAGAAAAAATGTGTTTACAACTCCTTTTGTCTTTAGGTTTTACAGTAGTCAATCAAAGCTGAAGGGTCCATCTCTCTCANTCATTGGAAAAGACTCTGATGCTGGGAGGGATTGGGGGCAGGAGGAGAAGGGGACGACCGAGGATGAGATGGCTGGATGGCATCATGGACTCGATGGAGGTGAGTCTGAGTGAACTCCGGGAGATGGTGATGGATAGGGAGGCCTGGTGTGCTGCGATTCATGGGGTCGCAAAGAGTCGGACACGACTGAGCGACTGAACTGAACTGAACTGAACTGAGTCTCTTCAAGCTGTTATAACAAAATGCTATAGGCTGCATGATTTATAAGCAACAAAAATTTATTTCTCATAATTCCAGAGGCTGTGACATCTAAGGTCAAGATGCAGGTATGTTCAGTGTCTGCTGAGGACCCACCTCCTGGCTCATAGCCACCAATCTTTTGCTATAACTTCACATAGCAGCAGGTGTGAGAGATCTCTCTAGGGTTTCTTTTATAAAGACCCCTTCTTCATTACTTAATCACCCCCAAGGGCCTCTCCTTCAAATGCCATCATACTGGATATTAGGCTTCAACATGTGAATTGGGGCATGCACATTCAGACCATACAGAAGCTTTTGCCCGTGCCAATTGCTTGGTTTGGTCAGACTCTTTGTGACCGCATGGACTGTAGCCCATCAGGCTCCTCTGTCCCTGAGATTTTTCCAGGCAAGTGTATAGGAGTGGGTTTCCATTTCTTTCTCCAAAAGATCTTCCCAACCTAGGAGTCAAACTCACATTTTGCGCATTGGGAGGCAGGTTCTTTACCACTGAGCCACCTGGGAAACTCAACTACAGAAGTAATTAAGTGCAATTTCAGTATCACCCTCACTGTAATGGAAAGTTTTAGATTAGCTTAAAATTCCATACAAACAAGGAACCCACAATTTCTAATGAGTAATTTTAGAGGCTTGGCCATTTAATGGTATTATAACTGAAATAAAGAAGTACTTGTGTAACAGAGAAGGGCAAACCTGACTCCATATTGGATCTCTTCCTTTACTGTAGCCTTTAAGCTCTGTTGCCTGTGTTTAGTCATATTAGCTTTGCACTTTTGTAAAGAATGTTGCCTGTAGCCTGAAATATACATGATAGTCCATTCTCAAGGCTCTGACTTTCAAAAGTATAGTATTTTTCCTTTCATACAGCAATAAAAAGTTTCAGAAAAGAAAATGACCATGGACTTACTGGGGGGTTATAAGAACATCGGTACCAGACTTACATGAAAGTGAAAGTGAAGTCACTCAGTCATGTCTGACTTTTTGCGACTCCATGGACTGTAGCCTGCCAGGCTCCTCTGTCCACGGGATTCTCCAGGCAAGAATACCTGAGTGAGCTGCCATTTCCTTCTCCATGAACAACTGAATAAAGACTTACATGGACAGCTGAAAAAGGATTTCTGCATCAAAAATTCTGCAACAATCAGACACACCTCTCTTCCGTTTTAGTATAAAAGAAACCTGAAATCTAATACCGTAAAATGGTTCTTTGGGACACGAGCACTTGATCTCCTGTCTTTCTGAATAAAGTCACTATTCTTTGTCCCAACACCTTGTCTCTCCAGCTACTGACCTGTCATGTGGCCGTATGAGCTTGGATGTGGAACACCTGTGCTCAAAGAGCAAGTGAAAATTAACATTTTGACACCTTCACTTACTAAAGCTGTTTGTACTTAAACAGGATTCTCTTTCTGTCCTTTTGTTTGTTTATTTCATTTTATATGTGAGCTCTATTTGTGCTGTTCCTCGCTTTCTTCTTCACTGGAATTAAGAACAAATACATACACATTAACCTAGTTTGTATAAATCATTTGATTCCAATTTACTCTGAAATCCATTCTTATATTGGCTTCTTAATTTTTTTTTAAAATTCTGTTTATTTATCTGAATTTTCCTCTTAGTATAATTTATCTTCTGGTTCCTTGCCTTCTTGACATATATATACAAAGGCAGTTATTCGTAACCTACTTTGGAGCATTTTAACACAAAATTGTCTTTCTAAATCAGTGACTTTAACTATTTTCATATCTCCCTTGAAACTCCATTTTATTTTATCAACTTTGTACTCAGTTTAGTGTATTAAATAATCTTGGAAATAGCTGATTAAACATAATTTCAGAAAAGCTATGTTATGCATTTATTAATGAACAACCCAGAAGATTATAGAGTTCTATCAATATATGGTAGAGCATTATTATTATTAATATAATTTATAGTGGATCACTTAAATTTTAAGATTGAGAAACAAAATAATTATAAGTATTTTAGGATATTATCAGATTTAATTTCCTTTTTGAATTATACTCAATTTCAGTATGTAAATTGATGATGGGTAGGGTTTCTTAGTTTTTTATTATGTTATCAAAATATGAAGCAAAAAAGCAGAGTAGAAAAGTATAGAATTTGGCATTACATAGATTTGCCTCTTCCTGCAGGAGTTGTATGGTTTCAAATGAGTTAACTAATATTGTTGAGCCTCTGCTGCTTCCTTTGCAAGATAAAAATAATGATATATACATTAAAACTTTTTTTTTTAAGTGTTGCATATGGGCAATATGACCTCACAGTCCTTCCTGTTTATTTATTAAATTGAATTCAATTTTATTAGTTAACTGATATAGAAAAATAAGAAATATTCCTAAAATAGTATTATATGAGTGGTTATTTATTGCCAGGAGCCAGCGTGAGAAACTCCACCCATGGCAAAGGTCATGAGGAAGGAGGCTTCGACATACACAAAGGCAGGATCGAGCCTCAGGAAACCCCCTGTTCTCGAGCATCTACCCCCAAAACCAGAGAGTGCCTACTTTACTGTTTTATGCTCTCACCTATACCTCTGATTTTACGGGGGGCTGACCTTCACCAACTCTCTCGGAGAAGGAGTTAACTTGTAGCTCCAGCCAATAAAGATTCCTGGGCCTGACAAGAGTGTTTCAACTTACAAACTCCTCTGAAGGTTCTCTAGTCTGCCTGAGCAGGTTTGACTGGCCACATGTTATTGTCTACAGCCTCCCAACTGTGAAAGGCACAAGATGCTTTAAACTTTCTAAATACAGACTCTTTTGAGAAGTTAGAAAATTATTAGTATAGTATAGTGGGTTGCTTAGAAATTATATTGGTGAAGGGTTTTTCATTTGTTGAGCCAATATTTGCTGCTAAATCTCCATATTCCCTGCCCTTATAATGAATATAACTAGCATATAGGAAAAATAAGTATTAACCTTTAAGATTAATCATGTTAAACCTTAGTCTAAGTAAATAAGAATGCAACTTTATTTGGAGGGTGGCACCTGGTTTAAGAAAAAATCACCCCTGGAAAAAGTAAGTTTTCTGGTTGACTGACTGTTATCAGAAAGGGCCATAAAATGTCAGCAGGACTCAAGGCCAGAAGATGATGTAAAACCCCTAAGACCTTTGTATAATTTTCTATGAAGCACCTGATTTTGACAAGGGTCAGTTCTGCTGACCCCGTGTGACTCTGTATTCATCCCTACGTATAACAAAAATATATAAGCCAACCTGAAAATAAAGAAAATTGATCCGTTTCTGGAAAGACTGATTCCCCTGTGTCATTTTTTTCTTGTTCTCCATTTTTCTGGCTGAATTCTCATCTGGAGCGTGGGTACTCATCAAGCCTGCTAATTTTGCCTGGGCTTCTAAGACTGGACCAGGGAGGCCTCAGTGCCTCCTCTCCTTTGGGAGAACGGAAAGACACCTGTGGCCTACGTAGGTGGTGCAAGCTTCTTGTCTCGAAGCTTTATTGGTATCACCATTTTCAGAATACAATTTGATAAATGTCCCAAATATGAATTCATGGTTTCAACTGTGATACTCGTCATCACCTAAAGTTCTCTCCTGACCTTTCATAATCAAGTACCTTGCAATCCCTGCTCCAGGTGACCACTGATCAAATTTCTATTGATATACATGGGTTTTGTTTGCTCTAGAACTTCATGTAAATAGAACTGTTTGACTCAACATCTTCTGCTCTCTGGCTTCATTTACTGAGCACACAAGTTTTGAGATTCTTCCATGTTGTTGCACATAAGTAGCTTGTCACATTGTTTCTGAGTAACATTTCATTGTAAGGATATGCCATATGCTTAGCTATTGATGAACATTTGGGTTGTTTTCTGACCTGGACTATTATGAATAAAGATTCTATGAACTTTTTTTTTGTGTACATTTCGTGTAGTCATATGTGATTTTTATGGCCATGCATTTGAACTGCTCATATATCCTTTCAAGGTAGCTTGCTCCAGGGAGCACAGGTGACTAACAGTCTCCAGCAGTCACATCTTTGGATCTGCTGAGATGGCAGTGCCGACAGTATCATGCTTGCCCCAGGCTGTTCCTAGCCAATGACTAAACCTTGATCTGAGCTATTTTTACCCAGTGCAGGACCCCTCTAACAGGCCATATTTCCTTGCTGTGTCCCATCAGTCAGGTAGAGAGTCTCAAAACTGCAGTGTGAGATGATTCCTATTTAATCTTTCCTTCATCCTATGTTTTCACAGTGGTCAGGCCTGTAATATGCTCTGAAGACTCTGCCACAAAACTCCCCCTTTAATTTTTGCACTTGTTCCTTAAAATGAATTTCTTGTACATATAATTGGACTTCCCCAACGGCTCAGCAGGTAAAGAATCCACCTGTAATGCAGGAGATGAAGGAGAGGTGCGTAGAATCCCTGAGTTGGAAAGATCCCCTGAGGAGGGCATGGCAACCCACTCTATTATTCTTGCTGGAAAAATATCATGGACAGAGGAGACTGGCGGCTACTGTCCATGGGATTGCAAACAGTCAGACACAATTGCAGTGACTGAGCATGCACACACGTACATATAACCGCATATTAATTTTTCTTCTCAGACAATTTAATGATTAATCTTCTTTTGGAATTACTCCATCATGTGATATCACAGGTTGGATTCTCTGAGACAGAGCTTCTTTGATGTAAAGTCCTTTTTTTTTTTTCTTTTATCTGGCACCAGATGTATTTATCTTGCCCCTAGATGGATTACACTGTGACTTAACTTGGATTGTAGAGTTACAGGGGTGGCAAACATGAGAGGAGGTGAAGACAGCTTTTGGGGTGGTCACCTTTGCCTTTTGAGTGAAATACTTATGCATTACTTTTCTGTACAAGTGGGGTACTACCTTTAATAGCTAGGGATATACCATATCTATAGGCCCAGAATGCTTAGAGAAATCTGAGAAATAAACATGTTGGGATCATCCACCAAAATATTCCCATCCCATGTAGCAGGATTCCCAGTTTTCCAAATTAGGGCCATAATTTTGGAATAACACATTTGCCAAGGCTGAGTATTCAACTATCTTCATGCTCATTCACTGCATAAAAATGAAGCCTTCTTTGTAAACTACTAGAGAAACTGTATGATTTTCATATTCAGTTATCAATTACTTGTTACTTGTCTTAAGTTTTTAGTTATCTCCATATAAGGCAGCAATGAAACTTAGTAATAAATATGCAGTTTCATCATCCTTGTATGTATCATCATGTGCACACAGACATTCTCTTTCACAAACATCATACCAACTCAGATGAAAATTTTATCAACAGGAATGTTATACTGTGCTAGAAGCTGTCTCCACCACCTACCACCAGGGTTGAAGTATTTTTTTTTAATTAATGTATTTATTTTAATTTAAGGCTAATTACTTTACAATATTGTGGTGACTTCTGCCATACATCAACTTGAAACAGCTATGGTTGTACATGTGTCCCACCATCCTGATCTCTGGCCTACCTTCTCCCCACCCCATCCCTCTGGGTTGTCCCAGAGTACCAGTTTTGAGTGCCCTGTTTTATGCATCAAACTTGCACTGGTTGTCTATTTTACGTGTAGTAATATATATGTTTCAATGCTGTTCTTTCATATTGTCCGACCTTTGCCTTCTCCCACGTTGTCCAAAAGTCTGTTCTTTATATCTGTGTCTCTTTTGATGTCTTGCATATAGGGTCATTGCTACCATCTTTCTAAAATCCATACATATGCATTGATATATTGTATTGGTGTTTCTCTTTCTGGCTTATTTCACTCTGTAGAATAGGCTCCAGTTTCATCCGCTTCATTAAAACTGACTCAAACGTATACAGATGAAAATTTTATCAACAGGAATGTTATACTGTGCTAGAAGCTGTCTCCACCACCTACCACCAGGGTTGAAGTATTTTTTTTTAATTAATGTATTTATTTTAATTTAAGGCTAATTACTTTACAATATTGTGGTGACTTCTGCCATACATCAACTTGAAACAGCTATGGTTGTACATGTGTCCCACCATCCTGATCTCTGGCCTACCTTCTCCCCACCCCATCCCTCTGGGTTGTCCCAGAGTACCAGTTTTGAGTGCCCTGTTTTATGCATCAAACTTGCACTGGTTGTCTATTTTACGTGTAGTAATATATATGTTTCAATGCTGTTCTTTCATATTGTCCGACCTTTGCCTTCTCCCACGTTGTCCAAAAGTCTGTTCTTTATATCTGTGTCTCTTTTGATGTCTTGCATATAGGGTCATTGCTACCATCTTTCTAAAATCCATACATATGCATTGATATATTGTATTGGTGTTTCTCTTTCTGGCTTATTTCACTCTGTAGAATAGGCTCCAGTTTCATCCGCTTCATTAAAACTGACTCAAACGTATTCTTTTTATAGCTGAGTAATATTCCATTGTGTATATGTACCACAGCTTCCTTATCTATTCATCTGCTGATGGACATCTAGGTTACTCCATGTCCTAGCTATTGTAAACTGTACTGCAATGAACATTGGGGTACATGTCTCTTTCAATTCTGGTTTTTTTGGTGTGTATGCCTCGCTGTGGGTTTGATGGGTCATATAGCAGTTCTGTTTCTAGCTTTTTAAAGAGCCCCCACACTGTTCTCCATGGTGGCTGTACTAGTTTACATTCCCATCAACAGAGTAAGAGGGTTCCTTTTTCTCCATATCCTCTCCAGGAGTTATTTTCTGTAGACATTTTCATGGCAGTCATTCAGACAGCTATGAGATGGTACCTCACTGTGGTTTTGATTTGCATTTCTCTGATAATGAGTGATGTTGAGCATCTTTTCANTCTAAGTAAATAAGAATGCAACTTTATTTGGAGGGTGGCACCTGGTTTAAGAAAAAATCACCCCTGGAAAAAGTAAGTTTTCTGGTTGACTGACTGTTATCAGAAAGGGCCATAAAATGTCAGCAGGACTCAAGGCCAGAAGATGATGTAAAACCCCTAAGACCTTTGTATAATTTTCTATGAAGCACCTGATTTTGACAAGGGTCAGTTCTGCTGACCCCGTGTGACTCTGTATTCATCCCTACGTATAACAAAAATATATAAGCCAACCTGAAAATAAAGAAAATTGATCCGTTTCTGGAAAGACTGATTCCCCTGTGTCATTTTTTTCTTGTTCTCCATTTTTCTGGCTGAATTCTCATCTGGAGCGTGGGTACTCATCAAGCCTGCTAATTTTGCCTGGGCTTCTAAGACTGGACCAGGGAGGCCTCAGTGCCTCCTCTCCTTTGGGAGAACGGAAAGACACCTGTGGCCTACGTAGGTGGTGCAAGCTTCTTGTCTCGAAGCTTTATTGGTATCACCATTTTCAGAATACAATTTGATAAATGTCCCAAATATGAATTCATGGTTTCAACTGTGATACTCGTCATCACCTAAAGTTCTCTCCTGACCTTTCATAATCAAGTACCTTGCAATCCCTGCTCCAGGTGACCACTGATCAAATTTCTATTGATATACATGGGTTTTGTTTGCTCTAGAACTTCATGTAAATAGAACTGTTTGACTCAACATCTTCTGCTCTCTGGCTTCATTTACTGAGCACACAAGTTTTGAGATTCTTCCATGTTGTTGCACATAAGTAGCTTGTCACATTGTTTCTGAGTAACATTTCATTGTAAGGATATGCCATATGCTTAGCTATTGATGAACATTTGGGTTGTTTTCTGACCTGGACTATTATGAATAAAGATTCTATGAACTTTTTTTTTGTGTACATTTCGTGTAGTCATATGTGATTTTTATGGCCATGCATTTGAACTGCTCATATATCCTTTCAAGGTAGCTTGCTCCAGGGAGCACAGGTGACTAACAGTCTCCAGCAGTCACATCTTTGGATCTGCTGAGATGGCAGTGCCGACAGTATCATGCTTGCCCCAGGCTGTTCCTAGCCAATGACTAAACCTTGATCTGAGCTATTTTTACCCAGTGCAGGACCCCTCTAACAGGCCATATTTCCTTGCTGTGTCCCATCAGTCAGGTAGAGAGTCTCAAAACTGCAGTGTGAGATGATTCCTATTTAATCTTTCCTTCATCCTATGTTTTCACAGTGGTCAGGCCTGTAATATGCTCTGAAGACTCTGCCACAAAACTCCCCCTTTAATTTTTGCACTTGTTCCTTAAAATGAATTTCTTGTACATATAATTGGACTTCCCCAACGGCTCAGCAGGTAAAGAATCCACCTGTAATGCAGGAGATGAAGGAGAGGTGCGTAGAATCCCTGAGTTGGAAAGATCCCCTGAGGAGGGCATGGCAACCCACTCTATTATTCTTGCTGGAAAAATATCATGGACAGAGGAGACTGGCGGCTACTGTCCATGGGATTGCAAACAGTCAGACACAATTGCAGTGACTGAGCATGCACACACGTACATATAACCGCATATTAATTTTTCTTCTCAGACAATTTAATGATTAATCTTCTTTTGGAATTACTCCATCATGTGATATCACAGGTTGGATTCTCTGAGACAGAGCTTCTTTGATGTAAAGTCCTTTTTTTTTTTTCTTTTATCTGGCACCAGATGTATTTATCTTGCCCCTAGATGGATTACACTGTGACTTAACTTGGATTGTAGAGTTACAGGGGTGGCAAACATGAGAGGAGGTGAAGACAGCTTTTGGGGTGGTCACCTTTGCCTTTTGAGTGAAATACTTATGCATTACTTTTCTGTACAAGTGGGGTACTACCTTTAATAGCTAGGGATATACCACATCTATAGGCCCAGAATGCTTAGAGAAATCTGAGAAATAAACATGTTGGGATCATCCACCAAAATATTCCCATCCCATGTAGCAGGATTCCCAGTTTTCCAAATTAGGGCCATAATTTTGGAATAACACATTTGCCAAGGCTGAGTATTCAACTATCTTCATGCTCATTCACTGCATAAAAATGAAGCCTTCTTTGTAAACTACTAGAGAAACTGTATGATTTTCATATTCAGTTATCAATTACTTGTTACTTGTCTTAAGTTTTTAGTTATCTCCATATAAGGCAGCAATGAAACTTAGTAATAAATATGCAGTTTCATCATCCTTGTATGTATCATCATGTGCACACAGACATTCTCTTTCACAAACATCATACCAACTCAGATGAAAATTTTATCAACAGGAATGTTATACTGTGCTAGAAGCTGTCTCCACCACCTACCACCAGGGTTGAAGTATTTTTTTTTAATTAATGTATTTATTTTAATTTAAGGCTAATTACTTTACAATATTGTGGTGACTTCTGCCATACATCAACTTGAAACAGCTATGGTTGTACATGTGTCCCACCATCCTGATCTCTGGCCTACCTTCTCCCCACCCCATCCCTCTGGGTTGTCCCAGAGTACCAGTTTTGAGTGCCCTGTTTTATGCATCAAACTTGCACTGGTTGTCTATTTTACGTGTAGTAATATATATGTTTCAATGCTGTTCTTTCATATTGTCCGACCTTTGCCTTCTCCCACGTTGTCCAAAAGTCTGTTCTTTATATCTGTGTCTCTTTTGATGTCTTGCATATAGGGTCATTGCTACCATCTTTCTAAAATCCATACATATGCATTGATATATTGTATTGGTGTTTCTCTTTCTGGCTTATTTCACTCTGTAGAATAGGCTCCAGTTTCATCCGCTTCATTAAAACTGACTCAAACGTATTCTTTTTATAGCTGAGTAATATTCCATTGTGTATATGTACCACAGCTTCCTTATCTATTCATCTGCTGATGGACATCTAGGTTACTCCATGTCCTAGCTATTGTAAACTGTACTGCAATGAACATTGGGGTACATGTCTCTTTCAATTCTGGTTTTTTTGGTGTGTATGCCTCGCTGTGGGTTTGATGGGTCATATAGCAGTTCTGTTTCTAGCTTTTTAAAGAGCCCCCACACTGTTCTCCATGGTGGCTGTACTAGTTTACATTCCCATCAACAGAGTAAGAGGGTTCCTTTTTCTCCATATCCTCTCCAGGAGTTATTTTCTGTAGACATTTTCATGGCAGTCATTCAGACAGCTATGAGATGGTACCTCACTGTGGTTTTGATTTGCATTTCTCTGATAATGAGTGATGTTGAGCATCTTTTCATATGTTTGTTAACCATCTATATGTCTCCGTGGAGAAACATCTGTTTAGTTCTTTGGCTCATTGTTTGATTGAGTCATTAATTTTTCTGGCATTGAACTGCATGAGCTTCTTGTATATTTTTTTACATTAATTCTTTGTCAGTTGCTTTGCTTGCTATTATTTTTTCTCCCATCCTGAAGGTTGTCTTTTCACTTTTCTTATAGTTTCCTTCATTGTGCAAAAGCTTTATGCTTAATTAAGTACCATTTGTTTATTTTGGTTTTCATTTCCATTACTCTGGGAGGTGAATCATAGAGGATCTTGCTGTGATTTATGTCAGAGTGTTCTGCCTATGTTTTCATCTGAGAGTTTTATAGTTTCTGGTCTTACAATTAGATCTTTAATCCATTTTGAGTTTGTTTTTGTGTGTGGTGTTAAAGAGTTCTAAGTTCATTCTTTTATAGGTGGTTGACCAGTTTTCCAAGCACAAAAGTGGTGGTGATCCCTTGTTTAAGAGATTGTCTTTTCTCCATTGTATATTTTTGCCTCCTTTGTTAACGATAAGGTGGTTTTGACAAAGTAGGTGTGTGGATTTATCTCTGGGCTTTCTCTTTTGTTCCATTGATCTATATTTCTGTCTTTGTGTCAATAAATACTGTCTTGATGACTGTAGCTTTGCTATACATCTGAAGTCAAGCAGGTTGATTTCTCCAGTTCCATTCTTCTTTCTCAAGATTGCTTTGGCTATTCAAAGTTTTTTGTGTTTCCATACAAACTGTGAAATTATTTGTTCTAGTTCTGTGTAAAATACCATTGGTAACTTGATGGGGATTGTGCTGAATCTATAGACAGCTTTGGGTAGTATACTGATTGTCACTATAATAATTCTTCCAATCCGCGAGCCTGGTATATTTTTCCATCTCTTTGTGTCATCTTTGATTTCGTTCATCAGTGTTTTATAGTTTTCCATAGATAGGTCTTTTGTTTCTTTAGGTAAGTTTATTCCTAAGTATTTTATTTTTTCATTGCAATGGTGAATGGGATTGTTTCCTTAATTTCTCTTTCTGTTTTTTCATTGTTAGTGTATAAGAATGCAAATAATTCCTGTGTATTAATTTTATATCCTGCAACTTTACTATTTGCATTGATTAAGTCTAGTAATTTTCTGGTGGTATCTTTAGAGTTTTCTATTTAGAGAATCATGTCATCTGCAAACAGTGAGAATTTTGCTTCTTCTTTTCCAATCTGGATTCCTTTTATTTATTTTTCTTCTCTTATTGTTTGGCTAAGACTTTCAAAACTATGTTGAATAGTAGTGGTGGGAGTGGGCACCCTTGTCTTGTTCCTGATTTTACAGGAAATTGATAGCTTATGGTGAACGATGTTGAATTCATGATCTCTGAAGAAGATTTAGCTTAAGGACCAGGGACCAGTCTTTATCACTAAAGAGCTTTTGTGTAGCAGAATTTTATTAAAGTAAGAAAAGGGATGAAATAAGCTTTTAATATAGGCATCACAAGAGAGAGGGATAATGCCCCCTTGCTAGTGTTAGTAAGGGAGTTATATACTTTTAAATTATTTATTACAATAACTAAAAAGAATGTCTCAAAGTTGTAAAGATCTTACTAGACCCACTCTCACAATTTGCATTTTAGGATAACAGGATTAGAACTTAATAATAGAAAGATTCTACCAGATCCACTCCAGTATATACATTTAAAATATCAGGATTAGTCAGAAGGTTTTCAGGAAGGGCAAACTATCCTCAAGCAGGACACATTGCTGTTATATAATCCCTAGTATAGAGTTTAAACTGAGTTGTTTGTTGTGTAATCATCAGTTTGAGGCTTAAAGAAAAATAAAAAAAGTTTTATGTGACTAAGGAATGTAGAGGGGGAAAAACAAACAAACAAACAAACAAACAAACAAAAAAACATTTGTCCTTTCCTCCTCCTTGAGAGCCCCAGACTTCTCTCTCCTCCTCAGGGAACCTGGAATTCTTATTAGCCTACCTAGGAATTGACTGTCTCAGAATGTTTTCTGTATTTAACCATTGAGGATAATTCTTGCTGTGTTTTTTCATATATGGCTTTTATCACATTGATTTATGTTCCTTCTATGCCTGTTTTCTGTAGAGTTTTTATTGTAAATGATATTGAATTTTGTCAAAGGCTTTCTCTGCATATATTGAGATTGTCATATGGTTTTTATCTTTCAACTTGTTAATGTGGTGTATTACATTGATTAATTTGAGAATATTGAAGAACCCTTGCATCCCTGGGATAAAGCCCACTTGGTCATTATGTATGATCTTCTTAATATGTTGTTAGATTCTGTTTGCTAGAATTTGTGAGGATTTTTGCATTTATGTTCATCAGTGATATTTGTCTGTAGTTTTCTTTTTCTGTGGCATCTTTGTCTGGTTTTGGTATTAGAGTGATTGTGGCCTTGTAGAATGAGTTTAGGAGTTTACCTTCCTCTGCAATTTTCTGGAAGAGTTTGATTAGGATAGGTGTCAGCTCTTCTCTAAATTTTTGGTAGAATTTACCAGTGAAGCCATCTGGTCCTGGGCTTTTTTTCTTGGAAGATTTTTGATTACAGCTTCGATTCTGTGCTTGTGATGGGTCTGTTAAGATTTTCTATTTCTTCCTAGTTCAGTTTTGTAAGGTTATATTTTTCTAAGAATTTGTCCATCTCTTCCAAGTTGCCCATTTTATTGGCATGTAATTGCTCATAGTAGTCTCTTATGATCTTTTGTATTTCTCTGTTGTCTGTTGTGATTTCTCCATTTTCTTTTCTAATTTTATTGACTTGATTCTTCTCCATTTTTCCTTGAAGAGTCTGGCTAATGATTTGTCTATACTATTTATTATCTCAAAGAACCAGCTTTTAGTTTTGTTGATTTTTGTTGTAGTCTCCTTTTCTTTTCTTTTTTCATTTATTTTTGCTCTGATCTTTATAATTTTGTTGTTGTTGTTGTTCCTTCTACTAACTTTGTAGTTCTTCTTTTCTCTCTTGCTTTAGATGTAAAGTTAGGTTATTTTTCATGATGTTTCAGAAGGCAGGCTTGAATTGCTATGAATCTCCATCTTAGCACTGCTTTTACTAAATCCCGTAGGATTTGGGTTGTCATGTTTTTATTTTCATTTGTTTCTATGCATATTTTGATTTTCTTTTCTTATTTCTTTCATGATCTGTTGGTTATTCAGAAGTGTGCTGTTTAGCCTCCATATGTTTGTATTTTTAATAGTTTTTTTTTTCTTTTATGCTTGTGGTTGACATCTAATTTTACTGCATTGTGATCAGAAAAGATGCTTGAAATTATTGTAATTTTTAAAAATTTATCAAGGCTAGATTTATGACCCAGGATGTGATCTATCCTGGAGAATGTTCCATGTGCACTTGAGAAAATAGTGAATTCTGTTGTTTTGGGTGAAATGCCCTATAGATATCAATTAGGTCTAACTGGTCCATTGTATCATTTAGAGCTAATATTTCCTTGCTACGTTTCTGTTTGGTTGATCTATCCATAGGTGTGAGTAGGGTATTAAAGCCCCCCACTATTATTGTGTTACTGCTAGTTTCCCCTTTCATACTTGTTAGCATTTGCCTTACATATTGAGATGCTCCTATGTTGGGTGCATACATAGTTATAATTGTTATATCTTCTTCTTGGATTGATCCTTTGATCATTATGTAGTGTCATTCTTTGTCTCTTATCATAGTCTTTTATTTCAAAGTCTATTTTGTTTGATATGAGTACTGTATTACTACTCCTGTTTTCTTTTGGGCACCATTTGCATGAAATATCTTTTTCCAGCCATTTACTTTCAGCTGTATGTGTCCCTAGGTTTGAGGTGGGTCTCTTGTAGAGAGCATATATAAGGGTTTTGTTTTTGTATCCATTAAGCCAGTCTTTGTGTTTTGATTGGAGTACATAACTCACTTACATTTCAGGTGATTATTGATAAATGTGATCCTGTTACCATTATCTTGTTGCTTTGGGTTCATTTTTATAAACCTTTACAGTGTTTCCTGTCTAGGGAAGATCCGTTAGCATTTGTTGAAGAGCTGATTTGGTGGTGCTGAATTCTCTCAGCTTTTGCTTGTCTGTAAAGCTTTCTATTTCTTCTTCATATCTGAATGAGGTCCTTGTTGTGTAGAGTAATCTTTGTATAGGTTTTGCTCTTTCATCATTTTAGGTATGCCTTGTCTTTCCCTTCTGGCTTGGAGAGTTTTTATTGAAAGATTACCTATTGTCATTATGAGGATCCTTTTGTGTGTTATTTGTTGCTTTTCCCTTGCTGCTTTTAATATTCTCTTTTTGTGTTTGATCTTTGTTAGTTTGATTAATATGTGTCTTGGGATGTTTTACCTTGGGCTTATCCTGTTTTGGGCACTCTGGGTTTCTTGGACTTGGGTGGCTATTTCTTTCCCATATTAAGGAAGTTTTTGATGATTATCTCCTCAAGTATTTCCTCATGCCCTTTTATTTTTGTCTTCTTCTTCCAGGACACCTATGATTTGAATGTTGGAGCATTTAACATTGTTCCAGAGGTCTCTGAGGTTGTTTTCATTTCTTTTAATTCTTTTTCTTTTTCTTCTCTGCTTCATTTCATTCATTCATGACCAGTCTGAAAGGTCATGGTTTCCCTTAATTGTGTAGTCTGCTTTCTGTGGTTGGTGTTGGACTAAAGGCTTGTCAAGGTTCCCTGGTTGGTGAAACTTGTGTCTGTGTTCTGGTGAGTGGAACTAGAGCTCTTCTCTTTGGAGTGCAATAAAGTGTGCAGTAGTGGGTACTGGCATGTCTATGGGTTTAACATGGCTTTAGGAAGCCCATCTTTTAATATTCAAGATTGTGCTCCTGTTTTGCTGGAGAATTATCATGGTGTGTCTTTCTCTGGAACTTGTTGGCTCTTGGATGGAGTTGGTTTCAATGTAGGTGTGAAGACATTTGGGTGAGCTCTTGTCTATTAATGTTCCCTGGAGTCAAGAGTTCTCTGATGCTCTCAAGTTTTGGTGTTAAGCCTCCTGCCTCTAGATTTCAGTCCTTCTTTTACACTAATGTAGAGAAGTGAAGAGGGAGGAATGGAATAGAAGTGACCTGGAGGAGAAAAGTAAAGTGAAAGCAAAAATTGCTCAGTCATGTCCGATTCTTTGTGACCCCATGTAGTTCATGGAATTCCCCAGGCCATAATACTGGAGTGGGTAACTTTTCCCTTCTCCAAGGGATCTTTCCAACCCAAGGATCAATCCCAGGTCACCCACACTGCAGGCAAATTCTTTACCAGCTGAGCCAAAAGGGGAGGAGAAAAGGGAAAGTCAAAAGGGGAGAGAGCAATCAAGCCAGTAATCAAATCCTTAAGTAAAAATGGAATGTGGGGATTAGATTCTTAGAGGTACAAAATTGATAGCAAATATCAAAAAGCAAAGGTTATAAACCTGGAATAAAGATTCAGTTCAGTTCAGTTGCTCAGTCATGCCTGACTCCTTATGACCCCATGGACTACAGCATGCCATGCTTCCCTGTCCATCACCACCTCCAGGAGCTTGCTCAAACTCATGTCCATCGAGTCGGTGATGCTATCCAACCACCCCATCCTCAGTCATCCCCGTCTCCTCCTGCCTTCAATCTTTCCCAGTATCAGGGTCTTTTCCAAAGAGTCAGTTCTTCACATCAGAATAGAGGATTTATTTGCATTTGAATAGAGTTTAGACTTTCACAAACACAATATAAAGAATACAAAGCATAATCAATCATCATAATTAAAAATGGGATTTGTTTTTGTTTTTAAATAGGGTTTTTTTTGGAATGGTAATAGAATATAAAAATGAAAGTTAAAGAAGTAATAAAGAACCATTTTTTTCTAAATAAAAAGTAATAATAGTAAAATTATATCTAGGAATTTCTCTGCAGCTGTTGTGGGCAGTGAGGGGTCATTTCAATGTTAGAAAATCCCTTGTCTGACTGTACTTGTTCTCAAAGTCTCTACGTGTCCTTCCAATGTCTCCGGCAATAAATGCAGGATTTCAATCTGTTATACCTGTTACTTCCAGAGCAGTTACCCCTTCTTTGTTTATTTTGGCTTCCTCTGTTTGCAAGTCTCTTCAGTGTCTAATTACCACCTTGACACAAGAAGGGCAAAGGTGGCCACTTATTTAAGCTCACTTGTTCAATTGTCTTGTTGGTGGGGAAGAACACTGCAAACAAATACTACTGAAATATGTGGGGAGTGCTCACAGTGGATGGACCACACTGGGTTTGCCACAGCCTAAGGTGGTGTGTGCTTCCTGGGTCTACACTGCTCATTCTCCAGGGTGCTCTGCAAAGGCATTGTCCCAAGTGGAACCTGCGTTTTGTGCACTTCCCAGGTCTAAGCCACTCAAGTTTTTGGGTGCTCTGTAAGGGGACAGACCTGGATGGGCTGTGTGTTTCATGCCCTTCCCAGGACCAAGCAGCTCATGAGACCAGGTGCTTGGCAAGAGCACTGTGCCAGGGGAGCCATGTGTCCTATTCACCTGTCCATACCTGTGATGGGGAGGGGGGACCATGAGCAGGATTTAGTAGTGAAATATTTCAGACAATACACACCAGAAAATGTCTCTGAAAGCCCAACAGGGAGTTCAAGATTAAAGATCACCAATGAAGGAAATCTCACACTGTACAGAAATGGATAGGCCCTTTTGCTACCTCCCTGCTTAGTCATCAGTTGCAGGTCACATTGGAAATAGCGTGATCTCAGACTAAACGCTAAGGCAGGCTATTACAGAGCTAAGTACTAAAAATAGCTAAATATGCTCCTTACAACCCAGTAATGTGTCCATTCTTGGAGGGAAATCTCAGTGAAAGATATATGTTTGTTACATGTGAAAAGTATATAGCAATTTCTTTTATAATTGATTAAACTGATTCCCAAAGTGATTGCACTATCTTGCATGTCAAAAGCAGTGCATGACAGCTCATTTTTCCATGTATGATACTTTTCTCCATTTATTTTCTTTAACTTTCCTCAACAGTGTTTCACAGCTTTTAGTGTGACAATTTGTGAAATATATACCTAGGTAATCACGACTTTTAATACTGTTTTAATTGCATATTTGATGTGAAACTCCAATAGTTTGTAGGTGGCATATTGAAACATAATTGATGGTTTATATTGGCCTCATATCCTGTGATCATGCTAAATATACTTATAATTTCAGCAAATTTTTTGCAGACTCTTTAGCATTTTTACATAAATTATTATTGTTATCATTTATTATTATTATTGGCAAATAAAAATGGCTTTACTTTCTTCTTTCCAATCTGTATGTATGATTGCTAGGATCACCAGGGGCCTGGGATCCCCAGGTAATACTGAACTGAAGTCATAAAGGCGAACATTCTAATCTAAATCCAGATCTTAAGGGGAAAGCATTCAGTCTTTTTTTCTAACAAATTGATAAATTATGACATCTCTTATGAAACTACTGTGTTCTTCTTGGATCCTCTCCCCTTGCTCCTAGAATGGGAAATGCTTCCACACATAATACCTACTTCATGATCACAGTACTTATTTTGTTTTTCTTTTTTTTTTTTTCCACTCAGAGCTTACAGTGAGCCCTTCCTATTGTCCAATGTCTGAAAGCTCTTGTTCCCTATGTCACGTCAGTATTCTTTTTTTATTACAGTGGGAGAGTTGGTTTAGTCCCAGTATTCAGTCAAGGCCAGAAGTGGAAGCCCCTCTACACAGATTATAGAGGGAGATGCATAGAGGAGATGATCTGAAAATAAAAATCAGGTATTATTAATGGAGCATTCTGAAACAAATCCTTTTGTGAATTTCTTGGCTCCTGAGAAGTCATTTTGTCTAGAAATATTCATATTTTGCTGTCTTGATTCATGTGCAGGATTAAGTGATGACTTTTTTTTTTCACCTAGCCCTACATCATCATCTCAATCTTTGATATTTTGCCATCTCTGTCATAAGAGGAGGCAAGTGAGGATAAATGCAATGGGATGGAGCAAAGTTGTTTGTTCTAGTGGTGAGAGTAATGTAGTTATAATTCCAACATTAGGCCTTTCTAAGGTAGAGGTGTTGTTCAGTTGCTCAGTTAGGTCTCTTTTGAGATCCCATGGACTGCATCACACCAGGCTCCTCTGTCTTTCATTTTCTCTCAGAATTTGCTCAAGTTGGGGTTCTGTCTCTTATACACATCTAGATGTGTATAAGAGACAGACAGACAGACATTTTGCTTTTTTGCATTTCTTTTTCTTGGGATGGTCTTGCTCCCTGTCTCTTGTACAATGTTAGAAACCTCCATTCATAGTTCATCAGGTACTCTATCAGATCTAGTCCCTTAAATCTGTTTCTCACTTCCACTGTGTGGTTATACCTGAATGGTCTAGTGGTTTTCCCTACTTTTTCAATAGAAGTCTGAATTTGGCAATAAGGAGGTCATGATCTGAGCCACAGTCAGCTCCCGGGCTTGTTTTTGCTGACTGTATAGATTTTCTCCATCTTTGGCTGCAAAGAATATAATCAATCTGATTTCAGTGTTGACCATCTGGTGATGTCCATGTGTAGAGTCTTCTCTTGTCTTGTTGGAAGAGAATGTTTGCTATGACCAGTTTGTTCTCTTGGCAAAACTCTATTAGCCTTTGCCCTGCTTCATTCTGTACTCCAAGGCCAAATTTGCCTGTTACTCCAGGTGTTTCTTGACTTCCTACTTTTGCATTCCAGTGCCCTATAATGAAAAAGACATCTTTTTGGGGTGTTAGTTCTAAAAGGTCTTGTCGGTCTTCATAGAACCATTCAACTTCAGCTTCTTCAGCATTACTGGTCAGGACATAGACTTGGATTATCGTGATAGTGAATGGTTTGCCTTGGAAATAAACAGAGATCATTCTGTCCTTTTTGAGATTGCATCCAAGTAATGCATCTCAGACTCTCTTATTGACTATGATGGCTATTCCATTTCTTCTAAGGGATTCTTACCGACAGTAGTGGATATAACGGTCATCTGAGTTAAATTCATCCATTCCAGTCCATTTGGTTCACTGATTCCTAAAATGTTGATGTTCACTCTTGCCATCTCCTGGTTGACCACTTCTAATTTGCTTTGATTCATGGACCTAACTTTCCAGGTTCCTATGCAGTATTGCTCTTTACAGCATCAGCCCTTGCTTCCATCACCAGTTACATGCACACTGAGTGTTGTTTTTGCTTTGGCTCCATCTCCTCGTTTTTTTTTGGAGTTATTTCCCCACTGATCTCCAGTAGCATACTGGGCACCTACCAACCTGGGGAGTTCATCTTTCAGTGTCCTATCTTTTTGCTTTTTCATACTGTTCATGGGGTTCTCAAGGCAAGAATTCTGAAGTGGTTTGCCATTCCCTCCTTCAGTGGACCACATTTTGTCAGTATATGATCCAGCAATCCCATTCTTGGAGAAAATAATAATTCAAAATGATACATACACCCCAATGTTTACTGAAGCACCATTTACAATAGCCGGGACACGGAAGCAACCTAAATGTTCATTGGCTGAGAAATGGATAAAGAATATGTGGTGCATATATCCAATGGAACATTACTCAGCCATAAAAGAACTAAAAAATGCCATTTGGTTCAACATGGATGGACCTAGAGCTTGTCATACTGTGTGAAGTAAGTCAGACAAAGACAAGTATCATATGATATTGCTTATACATAGACTCTAAAGAAATTGTATGAATGAGCCTATTTACAAAACAGAGGTTGAGTCAGAGATGAAGAAAACAAACTTGTGGTTATCAGGGGGAAGAAGAGAGAGGGATAAATGGGGAGACTGGGACTGACATATACACACTACTATATATATAGAATGGGCAAGAGAAATGGATTCGATCCCTAGGTCAGGAAAACCCCCTACAATATGAAATGGAAATCCGCTCCAGTATTCTTGCCTGAAAATTCTATGGACATAGGAGCCTGGTTGGCTACAGTCCATGGGGGTCACAAAGAGTCAGACATGACTGAGCATAAGAAACACATATATATAGAATAGAGAGGTAATAAGAACCTACTGAATAGCACAGGGGACTCTATTGAATACACTGCAATGACCTACTTGGGAACAGAATCTAAAAAAGAGTGGATACATGTGTATGTATAACTGACTCACTTGCCTGCACAGCATAAACACAACATTGTAAATCAACTACACTCCAATAAAAATTAATTAAAAAACCACAGTGAGATATCCCCTCACATCTGTCAGAATGGCTGTTGTCAAAAAGACAACAAATAACAAATGTCGGTGAGGATGTGGAGAAAAGGCCACTGTAATACAGGTTTGGTGGCAATGTAACTTGGTACAGTCATTATGGAAAACCACACAGAAGTGAGAGAGTCAATTCCTAGGTAGGTTGATAAGACATCCAGGGGTCCCCAAGGAGAGAGGGTCTGGAATTCTCAAGGAGGAGGAAAGGACAAACGTTTGTTTTCCCTCTACATTCCTTAGGATTATATAACAATAATGTATCCTGCTTGAGCACAGTCTCTGGAAAAACCTTCTGGCTAATCCTGTTATCTTAAAATGTAAATTACGGGAGTGGGTCTAAGTAAGGTCTTTACAACAACCTCCAGACATACTTTTTATTCACTGTAATAACTAATTAAAATTATATAATTAAATTATATAATTTAATTATTTAAACTAATTAAAAGTATATAACTAATTTAAAAAGTATATAACTCCATTGTTAACACTAGTGAGGGGTTACTCTTTCTGTTCCCTTATGACATTTGTGTCAGAAGCTTTCTCTATCCCTTTTATACTTTAATAAAACTCTATTGCACAAAAGCTCTGAGTGATCAAGCCTCATCTTTGGCCCCAGATTGTTTTCTTCTCTTCCGGAGGCCAAGAATTCTGGCATCTTTTCATGGGTCAGCAACAACCTTTCAGAAGTTCCTTAAAAAATTAAAAATGAAACTACCCTATGATCCAGCAACTCCACTACTGGATATATATCTAAAGAAAACAAACAAAAAAAATAATCAAAAAAATATATGCACCCGAATGTTCACATCAGTACTGTTTAAAATTGGCAAGGTATGAAAGCAAACTGAGTGCTCATCAACAGGTGAATAAAGAAGATGTGGTAAATATATATATTAGAATAATAGCCACATAAAAATAATTTGCAACAATGAGGATGGGCCTGGAGGGTATTACGCTTAGTGAAATAACTCAGAATGAGAAGGATAGATACTGTATATTTTCACTTAGATATGGAATCTAAAACAAAAAACTCAAGATACAGAAAACACATCAGTGGTTAACAGTGGGGAGAGGATGAATAGAGAGGAAAGATAGGGGAAAAAGGGTTAAGAGGTACCAAAATACTATTTATAAAATAATAAGCCACAAAGGTATATTATACAGTACAGAGAAATATAGTCATTACTTTATAGTAACTACATATGGAGTGTAATCTATAAAACCATTGAATCACTGTGTTGTATACTTGATGCTAACATAATATTGGACGTAAATCAACTGTACTTCAAAAAATAATGTAGGTAGAGAAAACACAAGAGAATTATATTTTAATAGTGGGTAGCTCAGCTGGTAAATCCACTTGCAATGCAGGAGACCCTAGTTTGATTTCTGGGTTGGAAAGATTCTCTGCAGAAAGGATAGGCTACCCACTCTAGTATTCATGGGATACCCTCATGGTTAGATGGTAAAGAATCCACCTGCAATGCAGGAGACCTGGGTTCGATCCCTGGGTTGGGAAGATCTCCCAGAGAAGATCTTGGAGGAGGGCATGGCAACCCACTCCAGTATTCTTGCCTGGAGAATCCCTATGGACAGAGGAGCCTGGTGGGCTACAGTCCATGGGGTCCCAAAGAGCTGGACATGACTGAGCGACTAAGCACAGCACAGTGGGGACAGTAAATGAACCTCAGTGGAACTAAGATTACTAAAGGTCATTGGAAGTGGTAAAAGGTTGATAACAGTAGACTGTGATAGGTTATGTATGTATATAATGCTTTTAATGTAGTAGTGTTAGTTGTTCAATACAGGATACAGGATCCTTGGGGCTGGTGCACTGGGATGACCCAGAGAGATGATATGGAGAGGGTAGTGGGAGGGGGGTTCAGGATTGGGAACTCATGTACACCCGTGGTGGATTCATGTCAATGTATGGCAAAACCAATACAGTATTGTAAATAAAATAAAATAAAATAAATTTAAAAAGATACATTTACATTGCTAATAAAAAGAATAAGAAAGAAAAAAATACTACAAATAAATTATGATGGAATCCTAAAAACTGTTCATGTAACTGACAGAAAAGAATATTGGGAGACAGAAGAAACAGAAAACAAGTAATAAACTGGCAGACTTAAGCCCTAATATAATTATTATTTCACATGTTAACTGTCAAAATATACCAATTAAAAAACAAACATAAGCAGAATGGATAAAAGAAAAAGATCTAACAATGCTGCCTATAAGAAATTCATATCAATGATAGGTTGGAAGTAAAAAGATGAAAAAAGACATGTGTAAA
The DNA here is from genome assembly GCA_006410675.1 of Oreotragus oreotragus. Taxonomy (NCBI): domain Eukaryota; kingdom Metazoa; phylum Chordata; class Mammalia; order Artiodactyla; family Bovidae; genus Oreotragus; species Oreotragus oreotragus. The sequence continues at coordinate 59,792 of SJYX01004768.1, forward strand.
TATTAACCAAAAAAGAAGTGGTCATATTAATAGCAGTGTAGAATTCAGAGCAAAGAAAATCAATTTTACATAATCTATTTAAGAATACAGGAAAAGAGAATTACTTTCCAACTCATTTTGTGAGGTTCATATTATCCTGATACCCAAACTATGGGAAAATAGTACAAAAGTGAAAACTCCAGCTCAATATCTCTTATGAGCTTAGATAAAGAAGATCTGGATGAAATATCAACAAATTAATATAAGACTTTGTAAAAATTATACATTCTATATATACTACATGACCAAGTGGGATTTATTCCAAGTAAGAGATGGCTGATTCAACATACCAAAAAATTACTATAATCTAACACATCAAGAGGTTAAAGATAAAAACATAAAATGATCACATTAGTAGACACAGAAAAAGCTTTTTAAAAAAGCTAACACATTCATGATTTTTAAAAAAAGTCTCAGCAAACTAGGAATAGAGAGAAAATTTCTCAACAAAATTCTACAAAAGTTCTACAGCTAACATCATACTTAAGAGTGAAAAAATGGAAATTTATCCTATTACAACAGGGAATAAGGCAAGGATATCCTCTTTTTCCACTCTTATTCAACACAATATTGGAATTCCTAGCTACTGCAATAAGTCAGTGGAAAAAAAATCATACAAATTAGAAAATGAAAAATAAAATTATCCCCACACATAGAAGATATTACTCTTTACATAGAAAATCCCAAGGAGTTTTTTTTTTTTTTTTTAAATTTCTGGAACCAATCAATGAATTCTTCAAGGTCACAGGCTATAGTACAAACACACGAAAGTCAGTAATGTTTTAATATACTAAGAATCAATTTGTGAAAAATAAAATTAAGAACACAATGCTGCTTACAACTCCCTAAGAAAATTAAATGCAAAGATAAAAATTCTAAAAAATGTATAGGATCTGTATCTTAATCTTATATAGAGAAATTTCTAAATACAAAAAGATACTCAGAGTTAATAAACAAAGTCAGCAAATCTGCATGTACAAGATCAATACACAAATATCCATTGTATTTCTATACACTAGCAATGAACAAATCTCAAAGTGAAATTAAGAAAGCAATTCTATTTGCAATATCATAAAAAGAATAAAATACATAGGAAATATTTTAACCAAGGATGTGTAAGACTTGTACAGTGAAAATTATAAAACATTGTGAAAAGCAACTAAATAATACCTAAAAAATAAAACACCCTGTGTTCATAGATTAAAAATTTGATATATATATAAGAAGGTAATACTCTCCAGAGTAATCTACAGATTCAATTTAAACTTACCAAAATCTCAAAGGCCTTCATTTTCCCCCCAGTCCCAAGAAATGAAACAGCTGACCCTACGATTCATTTGGAATTGCAAGGGACAGCAAACAGGCAACACAATCTTAAAAAATAACAAAAAAGATTCACACACCCCAACTTCAAAACTTAATAGAAAGATATGGTAAATAGTGTGATACTGGCAAAAGGACAGATACAAGGAGCAATAGAATAGAATTGAGAGTCTGGGAATAAACCTATATGTCTAAGGTCATTGGACTTTTTACAAGAGTGTCAAGATCATTTCAGAGAAGGCAATGGCAACCCACTCCAGTACTCTTGCCTGGAAAATCCCATGGACGGGGGAGCCTGGTGGGCTGCAGTCCATGGGGTCGTGAAGAGGCAGACACGACTGAGCTACTTCACTTTCACTTTTCACTTTCACGCATTGCAGAAGGAAATGGCAACCCACTCCAGTGTTCTTGCCTGGAGAATCCCAGGGATGGGGGAGTCTGGTGGGCTGCCGTCTACTGGGTTGCACAGAGTCGGACATGACTGAAGCGACTTAGCAGTAGCGGCAAGATCATTTAATGAGAAAAAGATTGGTCTGTTCAACAAATGGTGCTAAGACAATAAGATATCCACATGGAAAAGTTTGAAGTTGTAACCTTACCTCACATAAACCACAAAAATTAATTCAAAATGAATACAAAACCTAAATGTAAGAGCAAAAGGTATAAAAGCTCTTAAAAGAAAGTATAAAAATAAGCTTTCATGACCTTGGATTAGGCATTACACTAAATTCACAAGCAACAAAAGACAAACTAGATAAACTGGATTACATCAGAATTAAATACTTTCATGCAACAGTAGACACTGTCAAGAAAATGAAAGGCAATCTACAGATGGCAGAAAATATTTGTAAATCATTTGTTTCATGGGGTCTAGTATCTGCATATGTAAAGAGCTCTGACAGTTGAACAACAAAGAAAAATAACTCAGTTAAAAAATGGTCAAAGGTAGTGAGGATAAGGCAACCCTGAAGCATCAAAGGAAGGTATTTTGAACAGAATGAGACCCATCCAAGCCAGGAGGGGCAGGACACTTCTCACTTGGAAAGGCTGGCCTACTTCTAATAATGGGAGAGACAGATTAAAAGAGAAGAAGATTACTAGCAAATCTTCACTGGGGAAAGAAAAGAGACAGAAGGGTTAACATGTAAGTCTATTTTTCTTATTCTCTTGAAAATAAATTCAGAACTAGAGAAAAAAAAAATGGTCAAAGGACTTGAATAGACATTTCTCCTAAAAAAGACATACAAATGGCCAATAATATATGAAAATATACTCAACATTAGTCAGTAGGAAAATGCATATCAAACCACAATTAGGTACCATGGTGTTAGAAAAGGCAGAGGAAACAGATCAAATTGCCAACATCTGCTGGATCATGGAAAAAGCAAGAGAGTTCATTCCACAGTTTATTGTGATCCACACAGTCAAAGGCTTTGGCATAGTCAATAAAGCAGAAATAGATTTTCATTTTCACTGCTATGAAGTATTTCATTGTATGAGTATGTCACAATCCACTTATTCATTGTGTTGATAGATACTTATGTTGTTTCCAGTGTTTTGCTGTTGCAAATATTCCTCCTTGAATGCAGCTCCTGGTGCAAAATTACTGGATTATAGGCCTGTGCATCTTCAGCTTTGTTATATAAAACTAAATTGTTTTTCCAAAATAGTTAGATCAATTTATAGACTCATCAATAATGTATTAATTATACTGTCTGTCCTCATCCTTGTCAGTATTTTAAACTATTTCCAATCTTGTAGGTTTTAAATCATCTTTAATAATGGATCTACTTTGCATTTTTTTCTGGCTATTAATAATGTTGAACCTCTTTTAATGTATTTATTGACTGTGTCTAGATGTCAACAAAGATCCATCTAGTCAAAGCTTTGGTTTTTCCAGTGGTCATGTATGGATGTGAGAGTTGGACTATAAGGAAAGCTGAACACCAAAGAACTGATGCTTTTGAACTGTGGTGTTGGAGAAGACTCTTGAGAGTCCCTTGGACAGCAAGGAGATCCAACCAGTCCATCCTAAAAGAAATCAGTCCTGAATATTCATTGGAAGGACTGATGCTGATGCTGAAACTCCAGTACTTTGGCCACCTGATGCGAAGAGCTGATTCATTTGAAAAGACCCTGATGCTGGGAAAGATTGAGGGCAGGAGAAGAAGGGGACGACAGAGGATGAGATGGTTGGATGGCATCACCGACTCAATGGACTTGAGTTTGCATGAACTCTGGGATTTGATGATGGACAGGGAGGCCTGGCGTGCTGTAGTCCATGGGGTCACAGAGAGTCAGACACGACTGAGCAAGTGAGCTGAACTGATACTTTATCAGGATAAGGGAATGTCCTTCTGAGTTTGCCAAGAATGTTTTATTTCACATGGTTGTTAACACTGAGCAAATACTTTCTCTGCATCTACTAGATAAAGCGTCTACAAACTATGACCCACAGGCTGAATTTAGTCCACAACTTTTTTGCAGGGTGCAGGGGGCACCTGAAATGTTACTGGAAACAGACACCCCTTTTGTTTAGCATGTAATACGACTGCTTCTACTACAGTGGCAGAATTTTGTGATTCCCACAGAATGTATAGTTTGCAAAGCTGAAAAATATTTACTATCTAGCTAAGTCCTTTACAGAAAATGTTTGCCACCTAACTAGATGATTAAGTGACCTTTTTCTTTTTTTTAACATCTGATTATGTGGTTTTGCTGATTCTTCTCAAATCGCTCACCCACATCGATTCTCTGCCCTTTCAGCTCTGGTCCCCAGGAGGCTGATCCTTACCACTTTCATCCCAACCCCAAGCTCCCTACCACTGACTTCCCTTGGGGGGCAGGATGGGCGCCAACAAATGAGAGGCACTAGCCCGAGATGGGAGAAGGCAATGGCACCCCACTCCAGTCCTCTTGCCTGGAAAATCCCATGGGTGGAGGAGCCTGGTGGGCTGCAGTCCATGGGGTCACTAGGAGTCGGACACAACTGAGCGACTTCCCTTTCACTTTTCACCTTCATGCACTGGAGAAGGAAATGGCAACCCACTCCAGTGTTCTTGCCTGGAGAATCCCAGGGATGGCGGAGCCTGGTGGGCTGCCTTCTATGGGGTGGCACAGAGTCACACACGACTGAAGCGACTTAGCAGCAGCTGCGGCAGCCCGAGATGGGAGGGTGGTCCTCTCCGAGGGTCAGTTCTAACAGTGATCGTCGCAGTTCTGACTTGTACAGTTCTGGCAGAGGTTGCCTTTCTCTATGATGCCCACCACTGATGGCTAAATTCTCTTCCATAAATTCATCTCTCACTGGGCATTTCCACTCTTTGCCCCCTCAGGCCTAGAGGTTTCTGGCTATTTCTGGTTACCAGATGTCCCACCGTTCATTGTGGGTTCTGTTCATCTTTTAAAAGTTCCTTAAATTTTCTTCCGTTAAAACATTGGGTGTATTTCTTCTCTTTTTTGGCCAGCTCTCTTAGAAATGCAGCTGTTAATTAAACTTGCATTTTGGGAATCCACTCAGTTTGGTCATAATGTGTATTTTTATAGATCACTGGAGTTAGTTTGCTAATTTATTTTTACATCTTTGTATTCATGTTTATGAGAGAATGACCTGTTATTTTCCTTTCTCATCTCGTCTTTTTCAGATTTTAAGATTATGCTACCTTCATGCCAAAGATATAAGGAGCGGTACTTCTGTTTCTATAGCATAAAATAATTTGCGTAAGATTAAAATTATGTATTCCTTAAATTTTGTTATAAATGTTTGGTAAAATCACATGGCTTATTATTTGCTTGGTCAATATGTTTATTATTGTCTTTATCTGAAAAATCTTCATAGAAAACCGTGGTTTTGTGTATTAACTCTTGGCAGCCGTTTCTGAGCTCTGAAGAAGCCTGCCTGCTTCTGAGCTACCCAGTGTTTCTTCTGGGCAAGTGACATTTTGGGATGGTTCCACTTCTTTTCAGCTTCTCGTCCACTGGATTCTCTTAATTGCAGCCTGGACTTTCCTATACACCTCCCCCATCATGTCTGGAGTTACAGAGTCCTTTCGATATTGAGAGAATTGTTTCTTACAAACATCCTCATCTTCTTCAGCCAGGCTATGCATGTCATTTGCCATGTTTTACTCCATGGTGAGCTTCCAGTGAACCTCAGCACTGAGTTCTTTGCTTCCTGAATCATAAGCAGGGAATCACGTGGTACTGTGAGGGATAGACAAGCTTCCATCAACAACTCCCTTGAGGGTCCCCAACTTTATTTCCAGTACTAGACCTGGCAAGTCTTGCATCCAAATAACAGGTGAAGGCACCTGGCTGACCACCAGGGCTTTCTACACTGTATTCATCCACAGTCACCTCGACTTGACCTTCATAAGTCTTGCTGATACCAAACCTATTAAGAAGCCTGCAGGCCAGTACAATATGCAGCAGGGTTATTTGTCGGGCCAACCGTCACACCTTATTTGGGGAGTTTGTGAGCATAAGCTGCGTATATCTCCTTTTGCTGCTGCTGCTGCTGCTGCTAAGTCGCTTCAGGCGTCTCCGACTCTGTGCGACCCCCNTGATACCAAACCTATTAAGAAGCCTGCAGGCCAGTACAATATGCAGCAGGGTTATTTGTCGGGCCAACCGTCACACCTTATTTGGGGAGTTTGTGAGCATAAGCTGCGTATATCTCCTTTTGCTGCTGCTGCTGCTGCTGCTAAGTCGCTTCAGGCGTCTCCGACTCTGTGCGACCCCCATAGACGGCAGCCCACCAGGCTCCCCCATCCCTGGGATTCTCCAGGCAAGAACACTGGAGTGGGTTGCCATTTCCTTCTCCAATGCGTGAAAGTGAAAACCGAAAGTGAAGTCGCTCAGTCGTGTCTGACTCAGCGACCCCATGGACTGCAGCCCCCCAGGCTCCTCCGTCCATGGGATTTTCCAGGCTAGAGTACTGGAGTGGGGCGCCATTGCCTTCTCCGCCATCTCCTTTTAGCCTGGTGTAAGTAACCTGACAAATGGCAGCTCGGTTGGTCACATAAACTGTCATTCTATATCTGAGTGTGTTGTACTTACTTTTATCTTGGATTACCAACCATTTCTGAGTGTAGTCGCCACTTTCGCCCTCTTGCTGTCCTCTGAATTTCAGTGGTATCTCTCTCTCTTTTTTTTTTTTTCCAGTGGTATCTCTTGAAGTAGCCTTTATTCTTGACAACTTCAACAAACCTCAGGCTGTGGAACAGAGCCTGGGGTTCACGGCTTGCCCAAGAGCTGGCTTATTTCTTCTTGAACCACATTTGCATGTTAAATTTTTCTAGAATTTATCAATTTTATAAAGATTTTGAAGTTACAGGATTAAGTTTAATATCATTTGTCTTTTAAATATCTGCATTATATGGCATTCTGACCCTTTTATAATACTTTGTATTTATAAATTCTCTGTTTACTTTTTAAATTAGAACTTGCTAGATTTGTCTCAATTTATTCGTGTCTTCAAAAAAGTAACTTTTGGTTCAGTTCATGCTGTCAGTATAAACTTACTTTCTATTTTATTAATTTCTATTACATTCATGATTCACACCTTGTTTTCCTTAGGCTTGGTCACTTATTCTTTTTATACCACATTAAATTGGATGCTTAGCTCATCATTACTTTGTAAACTTTATTTTCTCCAATGAAAGTAAGTATAACAGTTAGATTCAGTTGCTCAATCATGTCNTGGTATAATTTAAACAAAATAACACAACATGAAGCAACAAGTGTTGGGAAGAATGTAGAGAACTTGCAACCCTCTACACTGTTGATAGAAATATAAAATGGTGTGGAAAAGTCTGGCAGTTCCTCAGAAAGTTAATCATGGAATTACTACATGTCCCAACAATTCCACTCTTATGTATATATCCAAAAGAACAGAAAACATGTATACAAGCAAAAGCTTATACACAGATGTTCCTGACAGCACTATTTAAAACAGTTAAAAAGTGGAGACAACTTAATCCCAATCAATGGATGAGTGAATAACAAAAACAAACATATCCACATGATGGAACAAAGTGCTGCTGTATGCTACAACAGAGAAGAACTTCAAAAAGATTATGCTACATGAAAGAAGTCAGGCACACAAGATGACATAATTCCATTTACATGAAATATTTATAGGTAATATATAAATCCATAGGAATGAAAATCAGATTAGTGCTTGCCAGGGTCTAGGGAGGGGAAATTGGTTGTGACTGTTTAATAGTTAGGAAGTTTCTTTCTGAGATGATGAGAATGTCTTGGAACCAGATAAAGGTAAGTCCTGCAAAATCTTGTGAATCTACTAAATGCCAGTGAATTGTACATTTTAATATGGTTCATTTTATGTTATGTAAATTTCACCTCAATTTTTAAAAAAGTGGATATCAGGGATGATGTGAGACTCAAGGATGTGTACTTCACAAATACTTGATAATAAAAAAGACTGCTATTTTATAAAGGGAAAGAATAAGACACAGAGTTAGGAATTGTGTAAAAGGTATGCTTTATAAACTATTAAGTCATTTTTAAATAGCTGACAATTTCATGTAAAAATCATGGTGTCACTTAGAGAAAAAATCTAATTCTCTTTATATGATTTTGTTTAACTGAGATTGTTGTATTAGAATGTCATGCACCTTTGCGAATATTAGAATTAATGCTGTCCAGCATCTAACACAATGTTTGACACAGAGTGGGCCCTCGCTGAATGGTCATTACTATGGGAGGGGCTTCAGGGCAGGCCTCCCCTTCTTCAGTTCTGCTCCGTCGCCTGCACGGGGCGGACACTGCAGAGCGGGAAGGGGGAGCCACAGCCTCTGTGGCTCTCAGACACATCACTGCACAATGTTTGTCCTGCAGACTGTATAGGGCAGAGGTGCAAAGGGGGAAGGAAGGGCAAGCTGATGCATTGGAAGAGGAGGTACCAGGTCATGTCCGATGACTATGGCGCGTGAGCAGCTTACTTGGACTCCATCTTTGTGTGCATGAGTCTTCCTTTCAAACTGGGCCTGCTTCTTCAACTTCCTCTTCTGCGTCTTCTCCAGCCAGAGGTCATCTAAACTGACGTGTGAGTGCTGTGGGATACTCCTGGGTTGTGAAGGAGTCTCCCGGGGGACGTCTTCTGCAGAAATGAAGGGAAGAATCCATGTCCCCACCTCAGCGGTAGAGAATGGCCCCGGAGCTGGCTCACCGTGAAAAGCTTTCAGACCCTGGGAGCAACTGGGCTTCTTGCCTGGTTGTTCTTCCCACAGCATGTGGTTCTAGAGAACAGAGGGGAGAACATATCAAGTGAGCACAGTGTTCTTTCTCTGTTCACTTTCTTTCCATGTTTTGGTTAATCCCCCAAATACAGATTCCAGTGAAGTACTTTGTTCACAGTAATTTTGGAAAATGTGAAGACTCGAAACAAAAGAAACCTTGTTTCTGTTGAAATGTTCTATTTTCAAGACTATTTCAAAGAATCAAGTCTTCCACCTTGATCAAAGAATTAGGTCTTGAAAGTAATTCATTAGAAATATTTTGTAAGGGTCAGTGGTTTGGGCAGAAAGCTCTTGCCTAAACAATGCCCCCTGAGAACAGAATTTGAATGGAGACACAGAGGCATCTGTTACTCCTTACTCAGCACAGACATTACCTAGACGTGTGCACACTGCACCTTCCTTTGGCACCTGTGCTGCCATCACTGTGTCTGGGTTGCTGTCATTCACTCAGAAACCCTAGCTGAATTTCAGAGTAACGTTTGTCCACACTAACAGAATACTTTGGCTTCAGGTTGCACAATCATCTCTCTGTGCTTTCAAATCAAAAGAGCAGAAAGCTTTCTTCCCATGTGTTCGTTGAGTCTAATGACCACCATCCCCAGTCCCACTCTAGTGTCCTTCTTCACATCCCCTCTTTGGAATGTCATCCCCAAGTACTTTGTGTATACTATTTGGTGGAAACACAGGTGAAATTTCTCTTAACTATTCCAAGAGGCTTTGTATATTCACGCATACACACAGACACAGACATACACATGGAGAAAGAAGGGGAAGGGGAGGCATAATTACTACAGAATGGCCTTGGTGTACAGCCTGGGAATTGGGACTTTTCAAAGCTTGGCAAGTGATTCTAATAGGCATCCAAGGTAAAGAATCACTGTGTATTTTTGGTACCGATTTAAAAAGTGCTTTACTTAGTTCCCTCTCCTCAACTTCACTCTAGCTAGAAGCCACAGGCATATTATCCATATCCTGTAAATAAGGTAATAGAAACTCGGAAAACTTAAGTGATAACCCAAGTTCACACAACCCTGTGTGTCATTAGACAGTTGATCCTTGGACAACATGAGTTTGAACTGCATGGATCTACTCGTGGATTCTTTTCAACAGTAAATACTACAGCAGTATAGGATCCATGGATGGCTGAATCCCTGGATGTGGAACTGTGAGTGTGGAGGGCTGACTGTTAATTTATACTTGGATGTTCCACTATGCAGAGGGTAGGCACTATTAACCCTGGCACTGTTAAGTGTCAGCTGTATTCTTCTGATTCTAAATCCCATATTCTTTTCACAATTCTATGTGGTAAAAATTCCTGTTGTTTTACAGGTGGAAATCACATCTGCTTAAGTAAGCAAGGACCACACCTTATGCTCTTTTATAATTCTCAAAGTTCTTGCAAAGGGAATGGAAGTTAATGATCACATCTTTATGCAAGACTCTCTGTTGTGCATTTTATGTACAGTACGTAAAGAAGCTGTTCTCCCAAGGCTTTCAGTGAGCAAATGACACAAAGCTGCCTGAAAGGAAGCCAAGCTACCCTCATGCTAAGGCTTCCACAGGAGCATGGTTACTGCCACTAGATATGAGCTCCCAAACAAAAGAAACTCGGACTTTTCCAATGCACATTCACCTAGGCTTCTGCCAGCTTGTATGGGAGTTATTGGCTGGGACCTCCTGATGCTGTCAATGATCCTCAACTTTTGCTTTATCAGAATTGTAGAACATTACCATTTTCATAGCTTGGCTATAGGTTCTTAGAGGGAGTCCTGGCTGGAGAATGGTGCTCTCTAAGTACAAAATTTCACCTTTATTTTTTCCATTAGCTTAATGGAGAACAGCCCCCCTCCCTTCCCATTTCCCCACCTTGGGGGTGCTACTAGGGCCATATATCCATTCACTCACCAAGGAATTTTAATTTTCTCAGTAAAAAACTTCTTTGTTTTGAGGTTATTAATTAGAGCAATATTTGTAAAACCATAACCCAGTATGGTGGGCAGTTTCTAAGATGGCCCCAAAGACCTCATCACCTTGATGAAGGCCCTTGTATGAGCCCTTCCCCTTGAATATAGGTTGGACTTAGTGACTTATTTCTAATGAATGACTTTGGCATAATTAAATATCATTTCCAAGATTAGGTGATAAAAAGGTTGTCGCTTCCATTTGAGGGTGCCTCTCAGGGACCCCTTGCTCTGGAAGAAGTCAGATGATATACTGTGAAAGGGGCCATGGAGAAGCTCATGTGGCAAGAAACTGATGTCTCCAAGTCAACAGCTACCTTAGTGAGTGTGGAAGCAAGACATCTTGGAGTGTGGTCTTGAGCTGAACACAGCCCCTTGAAAGAGACCATGAACCCAAGTTTAACCAGCTCGTTTTACAGCAATAGGTAGAAACTTGCTAGACCTGCAGACTTTTAAGCCCCATATTATCCAGCAATTTCACTATTGGGCATATATCCTGAGAAAAAAATTCAAAAAGACATGTATCCCAATTCAAAAAGACATGTATCCCAATGTTCATTGCAGAACTATTTACAATAGCCAGGACATGGAAACAATGTAGATGTTCACTGACTGATGAATGGATAAAAAGTTGTGAGACATATATATATATATATCCACACATACACAACCATATATATGCAATGGAATATTATGCAGCCATTAAAAGGAACAAATCTGAGTCAGTTCTAGTGAAGTGGATGAACCCAAAGCATGTTATAGAGCGAAGTAAGTCAGAAAAAGAAAAACAAATATTGTACACTAATGCATATATATGGAATCTAGAAAAACTGTACTGGTGAACTTACTTTCAGGGAAGGAATAGAGACACAGATGTAGAGAATGGATTTGTGGCCACAGTCAGGGAAGGAGACGGTGGGACAAACTGAGAGAATAGCACTGACATATATACACTACCATATGCAAAACAGATAGGGAGTGGGAAGCTGCTGTATAACAGGGAGATCAGCCTAGTGCTCTATGATGACCTAGAGGGGTAAGATGGAAGGGGTGTGAGGAAGGGAGATAAATATATACTTATTTCTGACTCACACTGCTGTATGGCAGAAACAAATATAAGCAATTATCTTCCAATTAAAAATACATTAAAATATAACTAAGGAGATAAAATACTTGTTCACTGAAAACTATAAGACTTTGATGAACAAAATCAAAGATAAATGTCACAAGTAAATGTTAAGATGCTTTATGATCATGGATTAGAAAAACTAGTACAGTTTCAATGCAACACCTATCGAAATTCCAATAACATTTTCCACAGAAATAGCACAAACAATCCTAAACTTTGTATGGAATCCCAAAAGATCCAAAATAGGCAAAGCAATTCTTTGCAAATGAAGAACAAAACTGGAGGTATTGCGCTTCCTAATTTCAAACTATATAATGAAGTATTCTAATCAAAACAGTAGTGACATAAACGCAGACATATAGATCAGTGTAACAGGAAAAAAGCCCAGAAATAAACTCACTCATATATAATCAACTAATTTATGACAGAGAGGCCAAGAATATATGATGGTGCCAAGAACATATGATGAAGAGGACAGTTTTCAATAAAGGGGGAATTAGACATCCACATGCAAAAGAATATCTTTTACCATACACAAAAATCAACCCTAAATGGATTAAAGGCTTGAATGTACAACCTGAAACCATAAAATTCCTAGAAGAAAACACAGGCAGTAAACTCCTTACATTGGGTATAGTGAAGAATTTTTTGGATTTGGCACCAAGAAAAAAAGAACAAAAACAAAAATTTACAAATGGAATTATATCAAACAGTAAAGTTTCTGCACAACAAAGGAAACCTTCAACAATATGAAAAGGTAACAATACTCAATGTGAGAAAGTATTTGTAAATAATATATCCAATAAGGGGTTAATATCAAAAGTATATTAATATATAGAGCTTACACAACTCAAAAATAAAAACCAAACAAAAACCATCACAATTCAATTAAAAAGTAGATGGGGGCGGGTGTGTGTGAATACACACTTTTCCAAAGAAGCCATAGAAATGGCCAGCACGTACACGAAAAGACACTCAACAGGCCTAATCATCAGGGAAATGCACATCCACACCACAATGAGATATCATCTCACACCTGCTAGAATCATCAAAAAGACAAGAAATACCAAGTGTTGGCGAGTGTGAGGAGAAAAGAGAACCCATGTGCAATGTTGGTAGAAATGTAAACTTGTACAGCCACTATAGAAAACAGTATAGAAGTTCCTCAAAATGTTAAAAGTAGAACTACCATCTGATCCAGAAATTCCACCTTTGGATATTCAAAGAAAATAAGATCAGTAACTTGAAAAGATACATGCACCACTGTGTTCAACTGCAGAGTTATTTGCAATAGCTAAAATACAGAAACAATCAAGGTGTTATTGATAGATGAATGGATAAAGAAAATGTGGTATATATACAGTGGAGTATTATTCAGCCTTAAGATAGAATGAAATCTTGCCATTTGTGACAACATAGATGGTCCTTGAGTACATTAGGCTGTTTTCAAAGTAAGTCAGACATAGAAAGATTTATGATTTATTTTATGATCTCACCTACATGTAGAATCTAAAAACCAAAGCTCATAGATACAGAGAAAAGACTGGTGGTAGTCAGAAGTAGGGGGTGAGAAGGTGCATGAAAGGAGTGAAGGGAGTTAGAAGGTACAAACTTCAAGTTATAAAATAGTAAGTCTTGTGGATGTAATATGGTGTCCTTGTTGTTCAGTCAGGAAGTCGTGTCTGACTCTATACCCCTCAATGGACTGTAGCACACAAGGCTCCTCTTTACTTCACTATCTTCCAGAGTTTGCTCAAATTCATGTCCATTGAGTTGGTGATGCTATCTAAGCATTTTAACCTCTGCTGCACCCTTCTCCTTTTGTCATCAATCTTTCCCAGCAACAGGGTCTTTTCCAATGAGTTGACTTTTTGCATCAGGTGGTCTAAGTATTGGAGCTTCAGGTTCGGCATCAGACCTTCCAATGAATATTCAGGATTTATTTCTTTGCAGCCTGAGGGACTCTCAATAGTCTTCTCCAGTATCACAATTTGAGAACATCCCTTCTTTGGCACTCAGCCAACTCTCACATCTGCACATGACTACTGAAAAAAAAAAAATACCTTTGACTATGTGGACATCTGTTACCAAAGTGATGTCTCTGCTTTTTAATATGCTGTCTTAGGTTTTTCATAGCTTTCCTTCCAAGGAGCAGGTATCTTTTAATTTCATGGCTACAGTCACTATCTGCAGTGATTTCAGAACCCAATAATAAGTCACTGTTTCCACTATCCCCCCCTTCTATTTGTCATGAAGGGATGGGACCAGATGCCATGATCTTAGTATTTTTAGTAATGAATTTCAAGCTAGCTTTTTCACTTTCCTCTGTCATCCTCATCAAGATGCTCCTTAGTTTCTCTTCACTTTTTGCCCTTAGAGTGGTATTATTTGCATATTTGACATTGTTTATATTTCTCCTGGCAATCTTGATTTCACCTTGTGATTCATCCAACCCAGCATTTTGCGTGATGCACTCTGCATAGAAGTTAAATTAGCAGGGTGACAATATACTCATTGTAGTCCTTTCCCAATCTTGAACCAGTTAGTTGTAACATGTCTGGTTCTAACTGTTGCTACTTGACCCACGTAACAGGTTTCTCAGAAGGTAGGTAAGGTGGACTGGTATTCCCATTTCTTTAAGAACTTTCCAGTTTTTTGTGATCCACAGCCAAAGGCCCTAGTGTAGTCAATGAAGCAGAAGTAGATGTTTTCCTGGTACTCTCTTCCTTTCTCCAGATCCAACGAATGTCGGCAATTTGATCTCTGGTTCCTCTGCCTCTTTTGAACAGAGCTCATAAATCTTGAAGTTCTCAAATATGTACTGCTGAAGCCTAGCTTGAAGGATTTTGAGCATGGCCTTCCTATAATAGCATGTGAAATGAGTACAATTGTATGGTAGTTTGAGCATTCTTTGACATTGCCCTTCTTTGGTATTGCAATGAAAACTGACATTGTCCAATCCTGTGGCCATCGCTGAATTTCCAAATTTGCTGACATATTGAATGCAGCACTTTAACAGCATCGTCTTTTAGGATTTTAAAGAAGTCAGCTGGAATTCTGTCACCTCCACTAGCTTTGTTTGAAGTAATGCTTCCAATGGCCCACTTGACTTCCTAAGGCCACTTGACTTCACACTCTAGGATGTCCAGCTCTAGGAGTGAATACACCATTGTGATTATCTGAGTCATAAGACCTTTCTTGTATAGTTCTTCTGTGTATTATTACCACCACGTCTTAATCTCTTTTGCTTTTGTTAGGTCCTTACCATTTCTGTCCTTTATCATGTCAATCTTTGCATGAAATGTTCCCTTGATAGCTCCAATTTTCTTGAAGAGATCTCTAGTCTTTCCCACTCTATTGTTTTCCTCTATTTCTTTGCATCGTTCATTTAAGAAGGCCTTATTATCTCTCCTTGCTATTCTCTGGAACTATGCATTCAGTTGGATATATCTTTCCCTATCTTCCTTGCCTTTCACTTCTCTGCTTTCCTCAGATATTTGTAAAGCCTCCTGAGACAATCGCTTTGCCTTGTTTCATTTCATTTTCTTTGGGAAGGTTTTGGTCACTGCTTCCAGTACAAGTTACAGACCTTTGCCCATAGTTCTCCAGGCACTCTGTCTACAAGATCTAACCCCTTGAATCTATTTATCATCTCCACTGTATCAAATAAGAAATTCGATTTAGGCCATACCTGAATGGCACAATGGTTTTCCCTACTTTCTTCAATTTAAGTCTAAGTTTTACAATAAGGAGCTCATGAAACGAGCTACAGTCAGTTCCAGGTCTATTTTTACTGACTGTATAGAGCTGCCCCATCTTCGGCTACAAAGAACATAATCAATCTGATTTTGGTATTGTCCATCTAGTGATGACCATGAGTAGAGTCGTTTCTTAGGTTATTGGAAAAGGGTGTTTGCTATGACTAGCGTGTTCTTTTGACAAAACTCTGTTAGCCTTTGCCCTGCTTAATTTTGTACTCTAATGCCAAACTTGCCTGTTATTCTGGATATCTCTTGACTTCCTATTTTTGCATCCCAATCCCCTATGATGAAAAGGACATCTTTTTTTGGTTTTAGTTCTAGAAGATGTTGTACTTCATAGAACCTGTCAATTTCAGCTTTTTCAGCATCAGTGATTGGGGCATAGACTTGGATTACTGTGATGTTTAATGGTTTGCCTTGGAAATGAACTGAGATCATTCTGTTATTTTTGAGACTGCACCTAAGTACTGCATTTGCAATTCATTTGTTGATTATGCGGTCTGTTCAATTTATTCTAAATGATTCTTGCTCACAGTAATAGATATAATGATCATCTGATTTAAATTCACCCATTCCTGTCCATTTTAGTTTACTGATTCCTAAGATGTTGATGTTCAATCTTGCTACCTCCTGCTTGACCAGATTCAATTTACCTTGTTTCATGGACCTAATATTTCAGGTTCTTATGCAATATTGTTCTTAACAGCACTGGACTTTCACCACCAGACATATCCACAGCTGAGCATCATTTTCCCTTTGGCCCAGCCACTTTATTCTTACTGGAGCTTTTGGCAATTTTCCTCTGCTCTGCCCCAGTAGCATATTGGACACCTTCCAACTTGGGGGACTCATCTTTTTGTGTCATTTTTTCTTTTGCATTTTCATACTGTTCAAGGGGTTTTCCAGGAAAAAAATATTTGAGTGTGTAGCCATTTCCTTCTCCAGTGGACCCTGTTTTGTTAGAACGATTCACTATGACCCATTCATCTTGGGTGGCTCTGTGTGGCTTGGCTCATCGCTTCATTGAGTTATGCAAGCCCCTTCACCATGACAAGGCTGTGATCCATGGGAGGGGGTCATGTACTATACACCATGGCAATTACAGTTAACACTGTATTGTGTATTTGAAAGTTGCTAAGAGAGTAAATTTTAAAAGTTCTAATGACAAGAAAAAGAATTCTGGCTGGGACTTCCCTAGTGGTCCAGTAGTTGAGAATCTGCCTTGTCATGCAGGAGACATGGAGTGATTTCTTGTTGGGGAACTAAGATCCCACATGTTGCAGAGCAACTAAATTTGTGCACTGCAACTACTGACCCACGACCACAAATAGCGTCTGTGTGCCTCAATGAAAAAGATCCTTCATGATGAAACAAAGATTCCATATGCTGCAACTAAGTCCAGATGCAGCCAAATAAATAAATAATATTAAAAAATAAAATATGTAATGGCTTAGAATTTCCCAAATGTGAGGAGAGATTTTGATAACCTAGTTCATGAAACTTACAGGTTACCAAACAAAATCTAGTTAAACAGAACCTCTCCAAGACACATTATAATAAAACTGTCAAAAATCAAACACAAAGAGAGAATCTTAAAATAATTAAGAGAAAATAAGCTTGTAACTTACAAGGGAATCTCATAGGGCTACTAGTGGATTTCTCAGCAGAATCTTTGAAGGCCAGAAAAGAGTGATGATATATTCAAAGTGTTGAGAGTAAAAATCTGCCAACCAAGAATACTCTATCCAGTAAAGTTATCTTTCAGAAATAAAGGAGAGATAAAGACTTCCAGAAAAACAAAAGCTGAGATCACTATTAGACCTACCTTATAAAAAAATGTAGAAAGGAATTTCACAAGCTGAAAAGTATACTAATTACTAACATGAAAACATGAAAATGTACAACACACTAGTATATTTTAACTGGTAAAGTTATAGTCAAATTAAGAATACTCTAATACTGGAATCGACTGAACCGAACTGAACTGAATACTGGAATATGGTGGTGTATTAATCATTTAAATCCAATATAAAAGTTAAAGGACAAGAGTATTAAAAAAACTAGTTACAATAATTTGTTAATAAAAGTACAATATAGAAAGAAGTAAATTATGGCATCAAAAACATAAAGAGGCAGGGAATGAAAAGGTAGAGGTTTTGTATATGATTTAAGTTGTTATTAGCACAGAAGAAAATGTAAGCCTTTTGTTAACCTCAGAGCAAAAACCTACAGTAGATGTAAAAAAGGTAAAGAGAAGGGAATCAAAGCATACCATTATGGAAAATCATCCATTCACAAAGAAAGGCAGAAAGTAACAAAGGAACTACCAAACACCCAGGAAGCAATTAACAAAGTGGGATTAATAAGTCTCTCTCAGTAAATACTCTAAATATAAATAGATTAAATTCTCTAAACAAGAGTCAGAGAACAGATCAGGTTGAACAGATCAAAAAAGAAAGAAATTTTTGCTGCTTATAAGAGACCCAATTAGATTTAGGGTCACATAGGCTCAGAGAAAAGGGATGAAAAAATATATTCCATGTATGTAGAAATCAGAAGACAGCAGAGTAGCTATACTTATATCAGACAAAATAAGCTAAAAATTGTAATGAGATAAAGATAATTTTATAATGATAAAGAGCTCAATTCATGAAGAAGATATAATAGTCATAAATGTAAATATACCAACACTGGAGTATCTAAGTATATTAAAGCAATATCAGAAAAACATATCAGAAGGGAAAAGCAGACAATAATACAATAATTGTAGAAGATTCCAATAACCCATTTAAAACAATGGATAGGACATCCAGAAAATCAATAAGGAAATGTTGGATCTGAACTATATCTTTAGACCAAATGGACCAAACAAACATATTCATAACATTTCATACAACAGCGGCAGAATACACATTGATCTCATGTACACACAGAACATTCTCCAGGATAGATCATATGATAAATCAAAGAAAAAAATCTTAGCAAATTTAAGAAAATTGAAATATTACCAGATATATTTCTAGACAATATTATGACTAGAAATCAGTAACAGAAGAAAAACTGGAAAGCTCACAAATATGTGGAAATTGAGTGACACAGTCCTGAACAATCAGTGAGTCAAAGAAGAAATAAAAACTGAAGTAAAAATATATTGAATGAAATTCAAATGGAAACATAATACTCCAAATCCTAGGGGGTGCAGCAAGAGCAGTTCTTAGAGGGAAATTTACAATNAGAAAAACTGGAAAGCTCACAAATATGTGGAAATTGAGTGACACAGTCCTGAACAATCAGTGAGTCAAAGAAGAAATAAAAACTGAAGTAAAAATATATTGAATGAAATTCAAATGGAAACATAATACTCCAAATCCTAGGGGGTGCAGCAAGAGCAGTTCTTAGAGGGAAATTTACAATTATAAATGCCTACAGTAAGAAAAAAATCTCAAATAAGCAACTTAATTTCATATCTCAAGGAACCAGAACAAGAAATTGAGCCTGAGTTATCAGAAGGAAAGAAACAACAAAGATCAGAGCAGAAACAAATGAAATGGAAACCAGAAAAACAATAGAAAAGACAAGGAAACTAAGCGTTGATTTTTAGAAAAGATAAACAAAATTGACAATCCTTTAGCTAGACTAGGATAAAATGAGCAAAGGCTCAAGTAAAATCAGAAATGAAAGAGTTGCCATTACAGATGATGCCATAGAAATAAAAAGGATCATCAGAGACTACTATTGACAGCTATATGCAACTGAATTGAATGCACCTAGAGAAAATGGATAAATTCCTAGAATCAGACAACCCACCAAGACTGAATCATGAAGAAACAGAAAATCTGAGCAGACCAAGTCATGTATTTCCCAACATAAAAGAGCTCAGAACCAGATGGTCTCAGCAGTGAATTCTCAGTTCAGTTCAGTGGCTCAGTTGTGTCTGACTCTTTGCGATCCCCATGGACTGCAGCAAGCCAAGCTTTCTCGTCCACTATTAACTCCTGGAGTTTGCTCAAACTCACGTCCATTGAGTTGGTGAATTCGACCAAACATTTAAAGAAGAACTAAGGCAAATTCTTCTTAAACTTTTCAAAAAATTAAAGAGAGAACACTTACAAATTCACTTTACAAAATCAGTATTACCCTGATACACTTCAACAAAGAAATTTATCTAAACAACCACATGCAGAAAAATGAAATTGGACCCCATCTTACACTACTCACAAAATTAACTTGAAATGAAGTAAGCACATAAAGGGAAGAAGCTCCTTGACATTGGTCTTGGCAATGACTTTTGGATATCACACCAAAAGGACAAGCAACGAAAGTAAAAGTCAGCAAGTGGGCTACATCAAATTAAAAAGCTTTGCACAGCAAAAACAAATAAAAAGCCCAATCACCTAAATGATAAGGCAATCCAAAAAATAGTAGAAAATATTTGCCAACTTTATATTGGAAAAGACATTAATATCCAAAATGTATAAAGAACTCATACAACTCAGTAACAAAAGAACCAAACAATTGAAAAATGGGCAAAGAAACTGAATTCATATTTTTTTCCAAAGAAGACATACAGGTGGATAACAGGTACATGAAAAGATGCTCAACATTACTAATCATCAGGGAAAAATAAATCAAAACCACAATGAGATATAACCTCACACCTATTAGAATAGCTCTCATCAGGAGGATAAGTATTGGTGAGGATGTGAAGAAAAGGGAATCCTTGTGCACTACTGATGGGAATGTAAATTTGTTCAGCTACTATGAAATATAGCATAAAGGTTGCTTAAAAAATTAAAAATAAAACTACTCCAAGATTCATCAATCCCATTTCTGGGTGTATAGCCAAAGGGAATGGCAATAGGATATCAATGAGTTGTCTGCACTCCCATATTCAAGACAGCATTATTCATAATAGCCTATTTAGGCATCCCTCAATAAATGAACTGGAGAAGGCGATGGCACCCCACCAGTACTCTTGCCTGGAAAATCCCATGGATGGAGGAGCCTGGTGGGCTGCAGTCCATGGGATCGTGAAGAGTTGGACACGACTGAGCAACTTCCCTTTCACTTTTCACTTTCACACATTGGAGAAGGAAATGGCAGCCCACTCCAGTACTCTTGCCTGGAGAATCCCAGGGACAGGGAAGCCTGGTGGGCTGCCGTCTATGGGGTTGCACAGAGTCGGACACGACTGAAGTAACTTAGCAGCAGTAGCAGCAATGAATGAATGGATGAAGAAAATGTGGTATATATTTCAGTTATGAGAAAGGACACCCTGCCATTTCCAACAACACAGATGGCCCTTGAGTGCAATATGTTGAAATAAATGAGACAGAGAAAGACAAACACTGTACAATATCATTCATATGTGAAATCTGAAAAGCTGAATTTGTAGAATCAGAGAGTAGAATAGTGGTTACCAGGGGCTGAGAGGCAGGGTAATTCTGGAGATTTTGTGTAAGGATATAAACTTGCAACGAGAAGATGAACAAGTCCTGGAGATCTAATACACAACACAGTGATTGTTGTCAGCAATACTGTATTATAAATTGCAAAGTTGCTAAGGGATTAGATCTTAAATGTTATCACAAATTAGGTGACATGATAGAGATGCTAATCCCAGGGACAGGGAAGCCTGGTGGGCTGCCGTCTATGGGGTTGCACAGAGTCGGACACGACTGAAGTAACTTAGCAGCAGTAGCAGCAATGAATGAATGGATGAAGAAAATGTGGTATATATTTCAGTTATGAGAAAGGACACCCTGCCATTTCCAACAACACAGATGGCCCTTGAGTGCAATATGTTGAAATAAATGAGACAGAGAAAGACAAACACTGTACAATATCATTCATATGTGAAATCTGAAAAGCTGAATTTGTAGAATCAGAGAGTAGAATAGTGGTTACCAGGGGCTGAGAGGCAGGGTAATTCTGGAGATTTTGTGTAAGGATATAAACTTGCAACGAGAAGATGAACAAGTCCTGGAGATCTAATACACAACACAGTGATTGTTGTCAGCAATACTGTATTATAAATTGCAAAGTTGCTAAGGGATTAGATCTTAAATGTTATCACAAATTAGGTGACATGATAGAGATGCTAGTTAACAGTGGTAATCATATTGCAATATAAAAAGCAATCTATAATATATAATGCTATCAAACCAACATGTTATACAGGTTAAATTTATATATGTTCTAATGTATTTCATAAAAAGAACTCACAAAACTCCACTGTAAAAATCAACAGTTCAGTTAGAGAATAAGCAAAAATATGGAGAGACATTTCACCTAAGAAGATACATAGGTATGGCAAATTCTATAGACTGAATATTTGTGTCCCCCCAAATTAATATGTTGAAATCCTAACCTCTTAAGGTGATGATATAAGCCATATGGGGCCTTTGGAGGTAATTTGGCCATGAGGGCAGAACCCTCTTGAGTGGGATTAGTGCCCATTGAAGACGCTTGAGAGTCCCTTGGACTGCAAGGAGATCCAACCAGTCCATTCTGAAGGAGATCAGCCCTGGGATTTCTTTGGAAGGAATGATGCTAAAGCTGAAACTCCAGTACTTTGGCCACCTCATGCGAAGAGTTGATTCATTGGAAAAGACTCTGATGNAGACGCTTGAGAGTCCCTTGGACTGCAAGGAGATCCAACCAGTCCATTCTGAAGGAGATCA
The DNA here is from genome assembly GCA_006410675.1 of Oreotragus oreotragus. Lineage (NCBI taxonomy): Eukaryota > Metazoa > Chordata > Mammalia > Artiodactyla > Bovidae > Oreotragus > Oreotragus oreotragus. The sequence goes on from SJYX01004768.1 coordinate 81,950, forward strand.
GCCCTGGGATTTCTTTGGAAGGAATGATGCTAAAGCTGAAACTCCAGTACTTTGGCCACCTCATGCGAAGAGTTGATTCATTGGAAAAGACTCTGATGCTGGAAGGGATTGGGGGCAGGAGAAGAAGGGGACGACCAAGGATGAGATGGCTGGATGGCATCACTGACTCGATGGACATGAGTCTGGGTGAACTCCGGGAGTTGGTGATGGACAGGGAGGCCTGGCATTCTGCGATTCATGGGGTCGCGAAGAGTTGGACACGACTGAGCAACTGAACTGAACTGAAGTGCTGTTACAGTGAAAAGAGCAACCTAGGAAGAGAGCTCTCAGCAGACACTGAATCTGCTAACACCTCAATCTTGGATTTCCTGGCCTCCAGGACTGTGAGAAATAAATTTATGTCACTTTTTAAGCTGGAGCCTATGATGTTTTGTTGTAGCAGCCTGAGCTATGTGAGAAAAAAAACACAAGAAGCACATGAAAAAAGCTCAACAGCACTACCCTTCGTGGAATGTTATGTCAGAGTCACGCGATCACTACATGCTTATCAGTACAGGCAAAGTGAAAAACATTAAACATTTCAAAGGTTGGCAAGGATGCAGAAAACCAGGCCTCTCACATATGGTAAAATGGTACACCATGCTGGAAAAAATTGACACTTAAAAAAAACAAAACGAAACATATGCATGTCATGCAACTCAGGAGTCACACTGATGGGGCACTTATCCTAGAGGAATGAAAACCTTTGCTCACCAAAACACCTCTTCAAAAATCTTCATGGGAGCTTTATTTGTGGTAGCCTCAAGCTGGAAGTGACCCAAATGTCCTTCAACAGGTAATTAATTAAGGAAAATATGGTAAAGTCATTCAGTGGAATAATCACTTCAGTTCAGTCGCTCAGTTGTGTCCGACTCTGCTTTTGAGTTTGCTATCTAGGTTGGTCATAACTTTTCTTCCAAGGAGTAAGCGTCTTTTAATTTCATGGCTGCAATCACCATCTGCAGTGATTTTGGAGCCAAAAAAAATAAAATCTGACACTGTTTCCACTGTTTCCCCATCTATTTCCCATGGAGTGATGGGACCAGATGCCATGATCTTCGTTTTATGAATGTTGAGCTTTAAGCCAACTTTTTCACTCTCCTCTTTTACTTTCATCAAGAGGCTTTTTAGTTCCTCTTCACTTTCTGCCATAAGGGTGGTGTCATCTGCATATCTGAGATTATTGATATTTCTCCTGGCAATCTTGATTCCAGCTTGTGTTTCTTCCAGTCCAGCGTTTCTCATGACGTACTCTGCATATAAGTTAAATAAGCAGGGTGACAATATACAGCCTTGACATACTCCTTTTCCTATTTGGAACCAGTCTGTCGTTCTATGTCCAGTTCTAACTGTTGCTTCCTGGCCTGCATACAGATTTCTCAGGAGGCAGGTTAGGTGGTCTGGTATTCCCATCTCTTTCAGAATTTTCCACAGTTTATTGTGATCCACAC
>SJYX01004768.1:85325-100103 GCA_006410675.1 Oreotragus oreotragus
TGAAATGTTCCCTTGGTATCTCTAATTTTCTTGCAGAGATCTCTAGTCTTTCCCATTCTGTTCTTTTCCTCTATTTCTTTACATTGATCGCTGAAGAAGGCTTTCTTGTCTCTTCTTGGTATTCTTTGGAACTCTGCATTCAGATGCTTATATCTTTCCTTTTCTCCTTGGTTTTTCACTTCTCTTCGTTTCACAGCTATTTGTAAGGCTTTCCCAGACAGCCATTTTGCTTTTTTTGCATTTCTTTTCCATGGGGATGGTCTTGATCCCTGTCTCCTGTACAATGTCACAAACCTCATTCCATAGTTCATCAGGCACTCTTATCTATCAGATCTAGGCCCTTAAATCTATTTCTTACTTCCACTGTATAATCATAAGGGATTTGGTTTATGTCATACCTGAATGGTCTAGCGGTTTTCCCTGCTTTCTTCAATTTGAGTGTAAATTTGGTAATAAGGAGTTCATGATTTGAGCCACAGTCAGCTCCTGGACTTGTTTTTCTTGACTGTATAGAGCTTCTCCATCTTTTGCTACAGAGAATATAATCAGTCTGATTTTGGTGTTGACCATCTGGTGATGTCCATGTGTAGAGTCATCTCTTGTGTTGTTGGAAGAGGGTGTTTGCTAATCAGCAGTAAAAAGGAATGGATACACACAACTCAACAGAAATCACTGGATTTATGCTGAGTGAAAAAAGCAAATCTCAGATGATAGTATTTTTGAAATGACAAAATCAGAGAATGGAGATCAGACTAGTGGTTGAAAGTGGTTATGGAAAGGGAGGAAAGTTTTGACTGCAAAGGAGTGCCGTCTGAGGCTGGTGGAATAGTATATGGCTGGTGGTAGTTGTCATATGAATCTACACATGCGATAAAATGGTACAGAGGTACATACACACCTGTTCTTTCAGTGTCAGTTCCTGGCTTTGATGTTGTTCTATAGTGATATAGCATATTACTTTTGGGGAACTGGGTAAAGGGAACACTGAACCTCTCTGTATTAAATTTCAGCTTCCTGTGATCTATAAATACTTAAAAATGAAAGTTTAAAAAAGAACAAGAGGGAGTAAGAAAAAGCAATTGTAGTTAAATGTTTTAACAAAACTGAATCAAAATAAGAATATAAAACATCATCAACAATATCAAACCGAAACCAAGAATTATAAGATTATAATGCTCATTATTCATGGAGATTAGGAGAAATATAAAAAACTACCAAAAATATTGTAGCCTTTTTGGAAGGCAATCTGGAATCTATTAAAATTCTTATAACCATCAGCCATCCCACTACTAAGCTTCTATTTACTAAAATGTATCAATCTGTATGGTTATACATAAAATGGGGTTTTCTAAGACAGTATTTGTAATTGCCAGTAATTGGAAACAAAGTGTGTCATTATCCACAGGTGAAATGAGCAAATTCTGATACACTTATACCATGGAATAGTAAAGTTGCTCAGACTTGTCTGACTCTTTGCGACCCTATGGACTGTAGCCTACCAGGGTCCTCTGTCCATGGGATTTTCCAGGCAAGAATACTGGAGTAGGTTGCCATTTCCTTCTCCATGGAATCTTCCTGACCCACGGATAGAACCCAGGTCTCCAGCATTGCAGATAGACGCCTTACTGTCTGAGCCACCAGGGAAAGTTAGATTATACCATGGACTGTTATGCAGTTATTACTTAGAATTACAAGTACTGTGGAGATACTTCCATGAATGTGAATGTTATTAGGTGGTAAACATAAGACACAGGAAAGGTGTTTGTATAGGTGTGTGTGCATGTACGCACATGTATGCATCTGTTTGTGATTATGATACCTTGGAGAAAATATAGAATGTAATTCACTAGCTTGTAGGCTCATGTTAATGGAGGCCACTGTGCAGTGATGCTGAGGTGGGAGGACGGCAGGGAGAGCATCTGTGATAACACAACACAAATTAGATCCTGTTCATATCAGATTGTATTTGTGGCTTTGTTAGAGTGTGTTTCCATGAAAGGAAGAACAAAATGATGGCCACCAAAATGTTAGGATGACTACCAGAAAAGTGTACGATTACAGGACTTTAAAAAAATTATTATTGAGGAGTGAGGAAGGGGTAGGGACTGCATGGGGTGGATGAGGATGGGAACTGGACCTCTGGAATGTTTACAATACAGCTGTACATTCTTGATGGCTTGGGCACTGCCACCAGTGCAGCTGTCTGCTTCAGGAAGTGAGGGCAACAAGAACAAGAAGAATCTTTAAGAGCTGCCTCACATGCATGAAAAAGAGATCAAACCCTGAGCCTTTGGAGTGGGAGCACTGACTCCAAGACCCTAGACTAACAGAGAACTAACCCTAGGGAGTATCAAGTAGAGAACGCACACAAAGGAAACCACTTGAATACAAGACCGGGCATCACTCAACCACCAATGGCACTCTGTGCAGGACACCTCATCTAAACAACAAACTAAACAAAAATGCAAACCCATTCATCAGACAGGAGTACCACCTCACTCAGCCTTGCCCATTAGAGGAAAAACAAACAAAAACTCAGCACAAGTCTCACTGTATGTGAAGCTCACACAAACCACTGGACCAACCTTAGGAAGGCAGAAACCAAAAGGAAGAAAGAATTCAACCTTCTTCAAGGAAAGAATTCAACTTTCCCTGAAACCTGGGAAAAGGAGACCTTAAACACTTAACTTAAAAAAAGAAAAGAAAAGAAAAGAAAATGCAGAGAAATACTGCCCAAATGAAAGAACAAACTAGAAACATAGAAGTCCAAATAAATGAAAAGGAAAATTACCTGAAAAAGAATTCAGAATAATGATAGTAAAGATGATCAAAAACCTTGAAACAAAATGGAGAAAATGCAGGAATGAATTTACAAAGACATAGAAGAATGAAAGAATAAGCATACAGAGACAAACAACACAATTACTGAAATTAAAAATACTCTAGAAGGAATCAATAGCAGAATATCTGAAGCAGAAGAACGAATCAGTGAGCTGGAAGATAAAATGATGGAAATAACTTTTGAAGAGCAGAATAAAGTAAAAAGAATGAAAAGAGCTGAGGACAATCTCAGAGACCTCTGGGACCTTATCAAACGCATCAACATTTCAATTATAGGGGTCCCAGAAGAAGAAGAGAAGAAGAAAGTGTATGAGAAATTTTTTGAAGAGATTATAGTTGAAAATTTCCCCAACATGGAAAAGGAAATAGTTGGTCAAGAGGCACAAAGAGTCCCATACAGGATAAACCCAAGGAGAAACACACCAAGACACATACTAATCAAACTAACAAAGACTGAACACAAAGAAAGAATATTAAAAGCAGCCAGGGAGAAGCAACAAGTACCATACAAGGGAAACCCCATACACTTAACAGCTGATCTTTCAGGAGAAACTCTGCAGGCCAGAAGGGAATGGCAGGATATATTTAAAGTACCGAAAGGGAAAAATCTACAAGCAAGATTATTGTACTAAGCATGGATCTCATTCAAAATTGATGGAGAGATAAAAAGCTTCTCAGATAAGCAAAAGTTAAGAGAATTCAGTACCACCAAAACAGCTTTACAACAAATGTTAAAGGGACTTATATAGTCAAGAAATACAGCAGAAGAAAAAAGACCTACAAAATCAACCCCAAACAATTAGAAAATAGCATCAGGAACATATCTATCAATAATTACTTGAAATGTAAATGGACTAAATGCTCCAACCAAAAGACACAGACTGTCTGGATGGATACAAAAACAAGACCTATATATATGGTGTCTACAAGAAACCCACTTCAGACCTAAAGACACATATAGACTGAAAGTGAGAGGATGGGAAAATATATTCCATGCAAATGGGAAGCAAAAGAAAACTGGAGTAGCAATCCTCATATCAGACAAAACAGACCCTAAAATAAAGAAGACTATAAGAGATAAAAAAGGACACTACATAATGATCAAGGGATCAATCCAAGAGGAAGACATAACAATTGCAAATACCTATGCACCCAACATAGGAGCACCCCAATATTTAAGACAAACACAGACATAAAAGGAGAAACTGACAGTACCACAACAATAGTAGGAGACTTTAACACCCACTCACACCAATGGACAGATCACTAAAACAGAAAATTCATAGGGAAACACAAGTCTTAGATGACACATTAGACGAGATGGATCTCATTGATATCTTCAGGACCTTCCATCCAAATACAGAAGAATACATCTTCTCAAGTGCACATGGAACATTCTCCAGGATAGATCACATCTTAGGTCACAAATCAAACCTCAGTAAATTTAAGAAAATTGAAATCATACCAAGCATCTTCTCCAACCACAATGCTATGAGACTAGATAACAATTACAAGAAAAAAACTGTAAGAAACACAAACACATGGAGATTAAACAACTTGTTTCTAAATAACCAACAGGTTACTGAAGAAATCAAAAGGGAAATGAAGAAATTTCTAGAAACAAATGACAATGAAAACATGACAATTCAAAACCTATGGGATGAAACAAAAGCAGTTCTAAGAGGGAAGTTATATCAATACAATCCTACCTCAAGAAACAAGAAAAACATCAAATAGACAACCTAACTTTACACCTAAAACTGGAAAAAGAACAACAACAAAAAAAAAACACCCAAAATTAGAAGGAAAAAATCATAAGGATCTGAGCAGAAACAAATGAAAAAGAAATGAAAGAAACAATAGTAATGATTAATAAAACTAAAAGCTGGTTCTTTGAGAAGATAAACAAAATTGACAAACTGTTAGCTAGACTCATCAAGAAAAAAAGAGAGAAGAATCAAATCAACAAAATTAGAAATGAAAAAGGAGAGGTTACAACAGACAATGCAGAAATACAAAGGACTGTGAGACTATTATGAACAACTATATGGCAATAAAATGGATAACTTGGAAGAAATGGAAAGATTCTTAGAAAAGTTCAATCTTCAAAGACTGAATCAGGAAGAAATAGAAATTATGAACAACCCAATTACAAGCACTGAAACAGAAGCTGTGATCAAAATCTCCCAAAAAACAAAATCCCAGGACGAGATGGCTTCATGGGAGAATTCTGTCAAACATTTAGAGAAGAACTAATGCCTATCCTTCTAAAACTCTTTCAAAAAATTGCAGAGGAATGAACACTTCCAAAATCATTCTTTGAGTCCACCATTATCCTGATACCAAAATCAGACAAAGACAAAACAAAAAAAAGTACAGGCCATTATCACTGATGAACATAGATGCAAAAATCCTCAACATAATTTTAGCAAACAAAATTCAGCAATACATCAAAAGGCTCACATACCATGATCAAGTTGGGTTTATTCCAGGGATGCAAAGATTCTTCAATATATGCAAATCAATCAATGTGATACACCATATTAACAAATTGAAAGATAAAAACCTTATAACCATCTCAATAGATGCAGAAAAAGCCTTTGACAAAATTCAGCACTCATTTATGATTAAAACTCTTAAAGAATGGGCATAGGAGGAACCTACCTGAACATAGTAAAGGCCATTTATGATAAGCCTACAGCAAACATTATTTTCAATGGTGAAAACATGAAAGCAATCCCCCTAAGATTAGGAACAAGACAAGGGTGTCCACTTTCACCACTATTATTCAACATAACTTTGGAAGTCCTAGCTACAGCAATCAGAGAAGTAAACGAAATAAAAGGAATCCAGATCAGAAAAGAAGTAGTAAAGCTCTTACCATTTGCAGATGACATGATGCTGTACATAGAAAACTCTAAAGATAATATCAGAAAATTACTAGAGCTAATCAGTGAATTTAGCAAAGGTGCAGGATACAAAAGCAATACACAGAAATCATTTGCATTTCTGTATACTAAGAATGAAAAATCAGAAAGAGAAATTAAGGAATCAATCCCATTCACCACTGCAACAAAAAAATTAAATATCTAGGAATAAACTTACCTAAAGAGACAAAAGAACTGTACAGAGAAAACTATAAGACACTAATTAAAGAAATCAAAGAGAACATAAACAGATGGAGAGATAGTCCATGCTCCTGGGTAGAAAGAATATTGTGAAAATGACTATACTACCAAACACAATCTATAGATTCAGTGCAATCCCTATCAAATTACCAATGGCATTTTTCACAGAACTAGAACAAAAAATTTCACAATTCCTATGGAAACACAGAAGACCCCAAATAGCCAAAGCAGTCTTAAGAAAGAAGAATGGAGCTGGAGGAATCATCCTCCCTGACTTCAGATCATATTACAAAGCTATAGTCATCAAGACGGTATGGTACTGCCACAAAAACTGAAATATAGACCAATGGAACAAGATAGAAAGTCCAGAAATAAACTATGGGTACCTTATTTTTGACAAAGGAGGTAAGAATATACAATGGGGCAAAACAGCCTCTTCAAGTGGTGCTGGGAAAACTGGATAGCTACATGTAAAAGAATGAGATTAGAACATCTCTGAACACTATACACAAAGATAAACTAAAAATGGATTGAAGACCGAAATGTAAGACCAGAAACTATGAGACTCTTAGAGGTAAACATAGGCAGAACACTTGATCATATAAATCAAAGCAAGATCCTCTGTGACCCACCTCCTAGAATAACAGAAATAAAACCAAAAGTGAACAAGTGGGATCTGATTAAACGTAAAAGCTTTTGCACAGCAAAGGAAATTATAAACAATGTGAAAAGACAACCCTCAGAATGGGAGAAAATAATAGCAGATGAAACAACCGACAAAGGATTAATTTCCAAAATGTACGAGCAGCTCATACGAACTCAATGCCAGAAAAACAAACAACCCAATCAAAAAGTGGGGAAAAGACCTAAACAGACATTTCTCCAAAGACGACATACAGATGGTTAACAAACACATGAAAAGATGCTCAACACTGCTCATTATTAGAGAAATCCAAATCAAAACTATAATGAGGTATCACCTCACACCAGTCAGAATGGCCATCATCAAAAAGTCTACAAACAATAGGGGTGCTGGAGAGGGGGTGGAGAAAAGGGAACACTCTTGCACTGTTGGTGGGAATGTAAGCTGATAGAGCCACTATGGAGGACGGTGTGGAGATTCCTTAAAAAACTAGGAATAAAACCACCATACGACCCAGCAATCCCACTCCTAGGCAGATACCCTGAGGAAATCAGAATTGAAAAAGACACATGCATCCCATTGTTCATTGCAGTACCATTTACAATAGCTAGGACATGGAAGCAACCTAGATGTCCACTGACAGATGAATGGATAAAGAAGTTGTGGTACATATACACAATGGAATATTACTCAGCCATAAAAAGAAAACGATTGAGTCAGTTCTGTTGAGGTGGATGAACCTTGAACCTATTATACAGAGTGAAGTGAATCAGAAAGAGAAAGACAAATATCGTATTATAACACATATATATGGAATCCAGAAGAATGGTACTGAAGAACTTATTTCCAGGGCAGCAGTGGAGAAACAGACATAGAGAATAGACTTATGGACATGGGGCGAGGGGAGGAGNAACAGATGGAGAGATATTCCATGTTCCTGAGTAGGAAGAATCAATATTGTGAAAATGACTATACTATTAAATGCAATCTACAGATTCGATGCAATCCCTATCAAATTACCAATGGCATTTGTCACAGAACTAGAACAAAAATTTCACAATTCATATGAAAACACAAAAGACCCCAACTAGCCAAAGCAGTCTTGAGAAAGAAGAATGGAGCTGGAGGAATCAACCTTCCTGACTTCAGGTTATACTACAAAGCTACAGTCAACAAGACAGTATGGTACTGGTACAAAAATAGAAATATGGACCAATGGAACAAGATAGAGAGCCCAGAGATAAACCCATGCACCTATGCATAACTTATTTTTGACAGAGGAGGCGAGAATATACAATGGGGCAAAGATAGCCTCTTCAATAAGTGGTGCTGGCAAAACTGGACCGCTACACGCAAAAGAATGAAATTAGGACACTTCCTAACAACATTCAGTTCAGTTCAGTTTAGTTCAGTTCAGCTGCTCAGTCGTGTCCGACTCTTTGCGACTCCATGAATCACAGCATGCCAGGCCTCCCTGTCCATCACCAGCTCCCAGAGTTCACTCAAACTCACGTCCATCAAGTCAGTGATGCCATCCCATCATCTCATCCTCTGTCTCCCCCTTCTCCTCCTGCCCCCAATCCCTCCCAGCATCAGAGTCTTTTCCAGTGAGTCAACTCTTCGCATGAGGTGGCCAAAGTACTGGAGTTTCAGTTTTAGCATCATTCCTTCCAAAGAACACCCAGGACTGATCTCCTTTGGAATGGACTGGTTGGCTCTCCTTGCAGTCCAAGGGACTCTCAAGAGCCTTCTCCAACAGCACAGTTCAAAAGTATCAGTTCTTTGGCGCTCAGCTCTCTTCATAGTCCAACTCTCACATCCATACATGATCACTGGAAAACCATAGCCTTGACTAGACGGACCATACACGAAGAGAAACTCAAAATGGATTAAAGACCTAAAGGTAAGATCAGAAACTATAAAACTCTTAGAGGAAAACACAGGCAGAAAACCTGATGACATAAGTCAAAGCAAGATCCTCTATGACCCACCTCCTAGAATTATGGAAATAAAAACAAAAGTAAACAAGTGGGACCTGATTAAACTTAAAAGTGTTTGCACAGCAAAAGAAAGTATAAGCAAGGTGAAAAGACACCCTCAAAATGGGAGAAAATAATAGCAAATGAAACAATTGAGAAAGGATTAATTTCCAAAATACACAAGCAGCTCATACAACTCAGTTCAGTTCAGTTCAGTCGCTCAGTCGTGTCCGTCCGACTCTTTGCGACCCCATGAATCGCAGCACGCCAGGCCTCCCTGTCCATCACCAACTCCCAGAGTTCACTCAGACTCATGTCCATCGAGTCCGTGATGTCATCCAGCCATCTCATCCTCTGTCGTCCCCTCCTCCTCCTGCCCCCAATCCCTCCCAGCATCAGAGTCTTTTCCAATGAGTCAACTCTTCGCATGAGGTGGCCAAAATACTGGAGTTTCAGCTTTAGCATCATTCCTTCCAAAGAAATCTCAGGGTTGATCTCCTTTGGAATGGACTGGTTGGCTCTCCTTGCAGTCCAAGGGACTCTCAAGAGCCTTCTCCAACAGCACAGTTCAAAAGTATCAGTTCTTTGGCGCTCAGCTCTCTTCATAGTCCAACTCTCACATCCATACATGATCACTGGAAAACCATAGCCTTGACTAGACGGACCATACACGAAGAGAAACTCAAAATGGATTAAAGACCTAAAGGTAAGATCAGAAACTATAAAACTCTTAGAGGAAAACACAGGCAGAAAACCTGATGACATAAGTCAAAGCAAGATCCTCTATGACCCACCTCCTAGAATTATGGAAATAAAAACAAAAGTAAACAAGTGGGACCTGATTAAACTTAAAAGTGTTTGCACAGCAAAAGAAAGTATAAGCAAGGTGAAAAGACACCCTCAAAATGGGAGAAAATAATAGCAAATGAAACAATTGAGAAAGGATTAATTTCCAAAATACACAAGCAGCTCATACAACTCAGTTCAGTTCAGTTCAGTCGCTCAGTCGTGTCCGTCCGACTCTTTGCGACCCCATGAATCGCAGCACGCCAGGCCTCCCTGTCCATCACCAACTCCCAGAGTNACCTGGGAAAAGGAGACCTTAAACACTTAACTTAAAAAAAGAAAAGAAAAGAAAAGAAAATGCAGAGAAATACTGCCCAAATGAAAGAACAAACTAGAAACATAGAAGTCCAAATAAATGAAAAGGAAAATTACCTGAAAAAGAATTCAGAATAATGATAGTAAAGATGATCAAAAACCTTGAAACAAAATGGAGAAAATGCAGGAATGAATTTACAAAGACATAGAAGAATGAAAGAATAAGCATACAGAGACAAACAACACAATTACTGAAATTAAAAATACTCTAGAAGGAATCAATAGCAGAATATCTGAAGCAGAAGAACGAATCAGTGAGCTGGAAGATAAAATGATGGAAATAACTTTTGAAGAGCAGAATAAAGTAAAAAGAATGAAAAGAGCTGAGGACAATCTCAGAGACCTCTGGGACCTTATCAAACGCATCAACATTTCAATTATAGGGGTCCCAGAAGAAGAAGAGAAGAAGAAAGTGTATGAGAAATTTTTTGAAGAGATTATAGTTGAAAATTTCCCCAACATGGAAAAGGAAATAGTTGGTCAAGAGGCACAAAGAGTCCCATACAGGATAAACCCAAGGAGAAACACACCAAGACACATACTAATCAAACTAACAAAGACTGAACACAAAGAAAGAATATTAAAAGCAGCCAGGGAGAAGCAACAAGTACCATACAAGGGAAACCCCATACACTTAACAGCTGATCTTTCAGGAGAAACTCTGCAGGCCAGAAGGGAATGGCAGGATATATTTAAAGTACCGAAAGGGAAAAATCTACAAGCAAGATTATTGTACTAAGCATGGATCTCATTCAAAATTGATGGAGAGATAAAAAGCTTCTCAGATAAGCAAAAGTTAAGAGAATTCAGTACCACCAAAACAGCTTTACAACAAATGTTAAAGGGACTTATATAGTCAAGAAATACAGCAGAAGAAAAAAGACCTACAAAATCAACCCCAAACAATTAGAAAATAGCATCAGGAACATATCTATCAATAATTACTTGAAATGTAAATGGACTAAATGCTCCAACCAAAAGACACAGACTGTCTGGATGGATACAAAAATAAGACCTATATATATGGTGTCTACAAGAAACCCACTTCAGACCTAAAGACACATATAGACTGAAAGTGAGAGGATGGGAAAATATATTCCATGCAAATGGGAAGCAAAAGAAAACTGGAGTAGCAATCCTCATATCAGACAAAACAGACCCTAAAATAAAGAAGACTATAAGAGATAAAAAAGGACACTACATAATGATCAAGGGATCAATCCAAGAGGAAGACATAACAATTGCAAATACCTATGCACCCAACATAGGAGCACCCCAATATTTAAGACAAACACAGACATAAAAGGAGAAACTGACAGTAACACAATAGTAGTAGGAGACTTTAACACCCCACTCACATCAATGGACAGATCATCAAAACAGAAAATTAATAAGGAAACACAAGTCTTAAACGATACATTAGACAAGATGGAGTTTATTGATATCTTCATGACATTCCATCCAAATGCAGAAGAATATACCTTCTTCTCAAGTGCACATGAAACATTCTCCAGGATAGACCACATCTTGGGTCACAAATCAAACTTCAGTAAATTTAAGAAAATGGAAATTATATCAAGCATCTTCTCTGACCACAATGCTAAGAGACTAGATATCAATTATAAGAAAAAAACTGTAAGAAACACAAACACATGGAGATTAAACAACATGTTTCTAAATAACCAACAGGTTACTGAAGAAAAAGGGAAATTAAAAAAAAAATTTCTAGAAACAAATGACAATGAAAACACAACAACTCAAAACCTGTGGGATGCAGCGAAAGCAGATCTTAGAGGGAAGTCTGCTGCTGCTGCTGCTGCTGCTGCTGCGTCGCTTCAGTCGTGTCTGACTCTGTGCGACCCCACAGATGGTAGCCCACCAGGCTCCGCCGTCCCTGGGATTCTCCAGGCAAGAACACTGGAGTGGGGTGCTATTTCCTTCTCCAATGCATGAAAGTGAAAAGTGAAAGTTAAGTCGCTCAGTTGTGTCTGACTCTTCATGACCCTATGGACTGCAGCCTACCAGGGTCCTCTGTCCATGGAATTCTCCAGGCAAGAGTACCAGAGTGGGATGCCATTTCCTTCTCCAAGAGGGAAGTCTATAGCAATACAATCCTACCTCAAGAAACAAGAAAAGCATCGAATAGACAACCTCACCTTACACCTAAAGCAACTGGAAAATGAAGAAGAAAAAAAAAATGAGAAGAAGGAAAGAAATCATAAAGATCTGAGCAGAAAAAAATGAAAAAGAAATGACAGAAACAATAGTAAAGATTAATAAAACTAAAAGCTGCTTCTTTGAGAAGATAAACAAAATTGACAAACCCTTAGCCAGACTCATCAAGAAAAAAAGAGAGAAGAATCNAGTGTCATCACTTCAGGATCTTTAGGTTGCCCTTTTATAACCTCACCCAACTTCTCCCCTTGAACCTCTGGTAATGACTAATATAGTCTTCATTGCTATATTTTTTCATTTTAAGAATGTTTTATGGATGGATGTCTATAGTATATAACTTTTTGGTATTGGTTTTTTCCCACTCACAATAATTCTCTGGAGAACCACTGAAGTTGTATTTCACTATTATTCATACTGTGGAATATTATTACTGTGCTATACTACTACTATGACTGTATAATATTATTATACTATTCCATGGTATGGATGTACCACACTTTGTTAACCATCTACCCCTAGGAAGATATCTGGGTTGTTTCCAGTTTAGGGCTACTATGAACACTTATGTATAAAGTATATGTGTAAACTAAGTTTCAATTTCCTGAGATAAAGACACAAGTGCAATTGCTGGGTCATACAATAAACCCAGGTTCAGTTTCACAAGAAACTGTCAGCCCTTTTCCAAAGTAACTCTACTGTTTCATATTCCTACCGTCACATCCTTACCAGTATTTGGGGTTCTCATATATTTTTATTTTAATCATTCTGATTGTGTTTTTAATTTGCATTTCTTTTTTGGTTAACAGTCTTTTCATGTGCATATTTGCCATCTGTATATACTCTCTGGTTAAACATCTTTTGTCCATTTTCTAGTTGGATTGTTTGTATTTTCACTGTTGAATTTTGAGATTTGATATTCTAGAACTACTCTTTTGTTGGATAGTTCAGTTCAGTCACTCAGTCGTGTCCAACTCTTTGCGACCCCATGAATTGCAGCATGCAGGCCTCCCTGTCCATCACCAACTCCCAGAGTTCACTCAGACTCACATCCATCGAGTCAGTGATGCCANAAATAAATTTATATTAAAAAAAGAAAACTACAGGCCAGTATCACTAATGATCATAGATGCAAAAATCCTCAACAAAATTTTAGTAAACAGAATTCAGCAACACACCAAACACCATGATCAAGTTGGGTTTATTCCAAGGATGCAAGGATTCTTCAATATACATAAATCAAACAATGTGATACGCCATATTAACAAATTGAAAGATAAAAACCATATGATCATCTCAATAGATACAGAAAAAGGTTTTGACAAAATCAGCCCTTATTTATTATTAAAACTCTTCAAAAAATGGGGATATAAGTAACCTACTTCAAATAGTAAAGGCCATATATAAGCCTACAGCAAACATTAGTCTCAATGGTGGAAAATTGAAAGCATTCCCCCTAAGATCAGGACAAGACAAGTGTCCACTTTTACCACTATTATTCAACATAATTCTGGAAGTCCTAGCCACAGCAGTCAGAGAAGGAAAAGAAATAAAAGGAATCCAGATCGGAAAAGAAGAAGTAAAACTCTCACTGTTTGCAGAGACATGTCTACCCCATTGTTCATCGCAGCACTGTTTATAATGCAGGACATGGAAGCAACCTAGATGTCCATCAGCAGATGAATGGATAAGAAAGCTATGGTACATATACACAATGGAGTATTACTCAGCCATTAAAAAGAATACATGATACTGTACATAGAAAACCCTAAAGATAGTATCAGAAAATTACTAGAGCTAATCAGTGAATTTAGCAAAGTTGCAGGACACAAAACTAATACACAGAAATCACTTGCATTTCTAAATACTAACAATGAAAAACCAAAAAGAACAACTAAGGATTCAATTCCATTCACCACTGCAAGAAAAAGAATTAAACATCTAGGAATAATCTTACCTAAGGAGATGAAAGAACTGTACACAGAAAATTAAAATACACTAATGAACGAAATCAAAGATGACATAAACAGATGGAGAGATATTCCATGTTCCTGAGTAGGAAGAATCAATATTGTGAAAATGACTATACTATTAAATGCAATCTACAGATTCGATGCAATCCCTATCAAATTACCAATGGCATTTGTCACAGAACTAGAACAAAAATTTCACAATTCATATGAAAACACAAAAGACCCCAACTAGCCAAAGCAGTCTTGAGAAAGAAGAATGGAGCTGGAGGAATCAACCTTCCTGACTTCAGGTTATACTACAAAGCTACAGTCAACAAGACAGTATGGTACTGGTACAAAAATAGAAATATGGACCAATGGAACAAGATAGAGAGCCCAGAGATAAACCCATGCACCTATGCATAACTTATTTTTGACAGAGGAGGCGAGAATATACAATGGGGCAAAGATAGCCTCTTCAATAAGTGGTGCTGGCAAAACTGGACCGCTACACGCAAAAGAATGAAATTAGGACACTTCCTAACAACATTCAGTTCAGTTCAGTTTAGTTCAGTTCAGCTGCTCAGTCGTGTCCGACTCTTTGCGACTCCATGAATCACAGCATGCCAGGCCTCCCTGTCCATCACCAGCTCCCAGAGTTCACTCAAACTCACGTCCATCAAGTCAGTGATGCCATCCCATCATCTCATCCTCTGTCTCCCACTTCTCCTCCTGCCCCCAATCCCTCCCAGCATCAGAGTCTTTTCCAGTGAGTCAACTCTTCGCATGAGGTGGCCAAAGTACTGGAGTTTCAGTTTTAGCATCATTCCTTCCAAAGAACACCCAGGACTGATCTCCTTTGGAATGGACTGGTTGGCTCTCCTTGCAGTCCAAGGGACTCT
>SJYX01004768.1:109916-149997 GCA_006410675.1 Oreotragus oreotragus
GACTCTGTGTGACCCCATAGACGGCAGCCCACCAGGCTCCCCCATCCCTGGGATGCTCCAGGCAAGAATACTGGAGTGGGTTGCCATTTCCTTCTCCAATGCATGAAAGAGAAAAGTGAAAGTGAAGTCGCTCAGTCTGTCCGACTGTTAGCGACCCCATGGACTGCAGCCCACCAGGCTACTCCGTCCATTGGATTTTCCAGGCAAGAGTACTGGGGTGGGGTGCCACTGCCTTCCCCGGTGACTCAGATCATCAACTCCTTATTGCAAAATTCAGACTTAAATTGAAGAAAGTAGGGAAAACCACTAGATCACTCAGGTATGATCTAAATCAAATCCCTTATGATTATACAATGGAAGTGACAAATAGATTCAAGTGATTAACTGGTAGACAGAGTGAATGAAGAACTATAGATGAAGATTTGTGACACTGCACAGGTGGTGATAAAAACTATTCCCAAGAAAAAGAAATACAAAAAAGCAAAATGGTTGTCTGAGGAGGCCTTACAAAGGGCTGAGAAAAGAAGATAAGTGAAAGGCAAAGGAGAAAAGGAAAGACATATCCATCTGAATTCAGAGTTCCAAAGAATAGTAAAGAGAGATAAGAAGGCCTCCTTAAGTGATCAATGCAAAGAAAAAGGAAAACAATAAAACAGGAAAGACTAGAGATCTCTTCATGAAAACTAGAGATACCAAGGGAACACTTCATGCAAAGATGGGCACAATAAAGGACAGAAACAGTATGAACCTAACAGAAGCAGAAGATATTAAGAAGAGGTGGCAAGAATACACAGAAGAACTATCAAAAAAATATCTTAATGACCCAGACAACCACGATGGTGTGTCACTCACCTAGACCCAGACATCCTGGAGTGTGAAATCAAATGAGCCTTAGGAAGTATCAGTATGAACAAAGCCAGTGGAGGTGATGGTATTCCAGCTGAGCTATTTCAAATCCTAAAAGATGATACTGTTAACTCAATATGCCAGCAAATCTGGAAAACTCAGCAGTGTCCACAAGACTGGAAAAGGTCAGTTTTCATTCCAATCCCAAAGAAAGACAGTGCCAAAGAATGTTCAGACTAGTGCACAATTGCACTCATCTCACATGATAGCAAAGTAATGCTCAAAATTCTCCAAGTGTGGCTTCAACAGTATGTTAACCAAGAACTTCCAGATGTTCAAGCCAGATTTAGAAAAGGCAGAAGAACCAGAGATCAAATTGCCAACACCCGCTGGATCATAGTAAAACCAAGAGAATTCCAGGAAAGCATTTACTTTTGCTTCAATGACTATGCTAAAGCCCTTGACTGTGGATCACAACAAATTGGAAGATTCTTAAAGACATGGAACTACCAGACCACCTTACCTGCCTCCTGAGAAATCTGTATGCAGGTCAAGAAGCAACAGTTAGAACCGGACATGGAACAATGAATTGATTCCAAATTGGGAAAGGAGTTATATCAAGGCTGTATATTGTTACCCTGCTTGTTTAACTTATATGCAGTGTACATCATGCGAAATGCTGGGCTGGATGAAATCAAGCCGAAAGCAAGACTGCTGGAGAAATATCAATAACCTCAGATATGCAGATGACTCCACCCTTATGGGGTTGAGTCAGAGAGCAAGGAGGAACTAAAGAGCCTCTTGATGAAGGTGAAAGAGGAGAGTGAAAAAGTTGGCTTAAAACTCAACATTCAAAAAACTAAGATCATGGCATCCAGTCCCATCACTTCAAGGCTTATAGTTGGGGAAACAATGAAACAGTGACAGACTTTATTTTGGGGGGCTCCAAAATCACTGCAGATGGTGACTGCAGCCATGAAATTAAAAGATGCTTGCTTCTTGGAAGAAAAGCAAATACAAACCTAGACAGCATATTACAAAGCAGAGACATTACTCTTCTGACAAAAGCCTGTGTAGTCAAAGCTACGGTTTTTCCAGTAGTCATGTATGGATGTGAGAGTTGAATCATAAAGAAAGGTGAACACCAAAGAATTCATGCTTTTGAACTGTGGTGTTGGAGAAGACTCTTGAGAGTCCCTTCGACTGCGAGGAGATCCAACCAGTCCATCCTAAAGATCAGTCCTGGATGTTCACTGGAAGGACTGATGTTGAAGCTGAAGCTCCAATACTTTGGCCACCTCGTGTGAAGAGCTGACTCACTGGAAAAGACCCTGATGCTGGGAGGGGTTGAAGGGATTGAAGGAAAGAAGGAAGAGAAGGGGACGATAGAAGATGAGATGGTTGGATGGCATCACTGACTCAATGGACACAAACTTGAGCAAGCCCCAGAAGATGGTGATGGACAGGGAAGCCTGGCATGCTGCAGTCCATGGGGTTGCAGCGTTGGATACAACTGAGTGACTGAACTGCACTGAGCATCTTTAGACCTTAGCCAGTGCAGCGCTGAGTTGTGTCTGACTCTTTGCAACCCCATGGACTATAGCCCTCCAGGCTCTTTTGCCCATGAGATTTCCCAGGAAGAATACTGAGTGGTTTTCCATTTCCTTCTCCAGGGGATTTTACTGACCCAGGAATGGAACCTGCATCTCTTGTGTCTCTTGCATTGGCAGATGGATTCTTTACCATTTGTGTCACCTGGGAAGCCCTCTTCAGACATTGGGGAAATGCAGATTACCTCTACCTGCCTAGCAGAGTGGTTAAAATTGGTTAACAACATCAAATAAAGGCTAATGAGACTATGGGGAAAAGGAAACTCTTATGCAGTGAGGGTAAATTGGCACAATCACTTTGGAATGATATCTGGCAGTATCTAGTAAAGCTAGTAAAGCTGAAGATAAGCAGCCCCAATGACCAAGCTATTTCACTCCTAGGAGGCACATCCAACAGAAAGGCATCTGCTCATGCAGTAGGCACCTGGGCACAAAGCTTCCTGGCAGCAACAGCTGACTGATACATACGCTGTGGAATGTTGATTCAAAGTCATTGTACATAATGATGAAAATGAAAGAACTGTCAACGCACAGCACAAGAATGAGTCTTAACAAAATTAGAGTAAACCAAATGGATAATGAATAAAAGAACACATAAGGTTGCATGCACATAAAGTTCAAAAATAGGCAAAAATAAACTACATTGTTTGGAGGCACAAAGGTAAGCGGTAAAACTATAATGAGACAAGGAAGTGAATACCATAGAAGTTGGCACAGAGCCTATGGCCAGCTGGAAGGAAGGACTCTTGGACCAGGAAGGGCTGTCGTGTTCTGACTCAAGTGCAGGTTACTCAGTGTTTGATTCACAGCAATATATTGTCTACACATTTATGCACTAGGCTTTTCTGTATGATGCTGCATATCTCAAATTAAAAGAGCTCTAAAGGAACTAACTGCAGGATGTGAAATCACAGGAAGTTAAAGCCTCTATAGATTACATGGAAGAAAAGTTATGACAAATCTAGACAGTGTATTAAGAAGCAGAGGCATTACTTTACTGACAAATGTCCATCTAGTCAAAGCTATGGTTTTTCCAGTAGTCATGTACGGATGTGAGAGTTCGACCATAAAGAAGGCTGAGCACTGAAGAATTTATGTTTTCAAACTGTGGTGTTGGAGAAGACTCTTGAGAGTCCCTTGAACTGCAAGGAGATCTAACCAGTCAATCCTAAAGGAAATCAGTCCTGAACATTCATTGGAAGGACTGATATTGAAGCTGAAGCTCCAATACTTTGGCCACCTGATGTGAAGAGCTGACTCACTGGAAAAGAACCTAATTCTGGGAAACACTGAGGGCAGAAGGAAAAGGGGGTGATGGAGGTTGAGATGGTTGGGTGGCATCATAGACTTGATGGGAATGAGTTTGAGCAAGCTCCAGGAGATGGTGAAGGACAGGAAAGCCTGGCATGCTGCGGTCAATGGGGTTGCAGAGTCAGGCATGACTGAGCAACTGAACAATAACATAGATGACACGATCATAGCCATGTTAAATATATGGTTCCAGAATGAAATCTGGAAGAAAATTTAACAGTGGTAGTTTTGGAATAAAAGAACTCTTGCTACTTAAGAGCATTGTGGAATGAAGAAATGGGAACACCCCTGGATTCCTTGCCAATTTCTCCTGCAATTACAGCCTGCTCTCCCAGGAGCAACCACTAGATGGAGCCTCACCTTTAGCTCTAAGTTCAGTTTCTGCCCATGGTTGCTCAGGGCTTCAGCTAGAGAGACCAAAATTTTCAGAGTTCAGAGCTTTTCTCCTCTCTCCTTCCCATGTACATGTATCTGCCACTCGCTTGTATTGGTATTAACACATGTTCTGATGCACAAGGGTGTGAGTTCTCATTCCTCCTGTGAGGTTTGACATAGAAAGAAGAATATGAATGAACACTTATCCAGCATCCACTTCATGCCTGACGCATTTTTGCGTCCTTTCCCATCACAGCGTGCAGGCTGTCTGGGTGTTTGCTGAGGCTCCCCGCACTTGGGGGCTTCCCAGGTGGCACAGTGGTAAAGCATCCACCTGCCAGTGGAGGAGATGCAAGAGAACTGGGTTCAATCCCTGGGTTGGGAGACTCTGCTGGAGGAGGAAATGGCAACCCACACCAATATTATTGCCTGGAGAATTTCATGGGCAGTGGAGCTACAGTCCATGGGGTCACGCAGAGTCAGACACAACTGAGCACACAGCACACATACATGCCCCCGTGCCTGCTCCTCCCATAAACACAGGGACAGTCTGAAGCGAATGCCGTTTCCCATTGTTTACAGATATACACATTAATATGTATAGCACCACTAAATCAGTTTTATGATTATATTATTTAGGCACTAAAAATCTTTTTGGACTAATTGATTTTAATCTGACTGCTTGATTTTACCTCAATATTAATCAATAGAAAAATAACTAAATACAGTGTAGCGATACTATGAAATAGCATGCTGGTTTCACCTAGGGAACAATGTATATAAAACCCCTGGAGGTCTGTATTTGCTGTTTTATTGAAGTAAACAAGAAAGATACAGGGTAGTATGTGTGCATGACCTGCTGTGTAACCCTCTTTTCCCCAAAGTGAAAGTGAAAGTTGCTCATGCATCGTTGCTCATGCTCTTTGTGACCCCGTTGACTATACAGTCCATGGAATTCTCCAGGCCAGACTACTGGAGTGGGTAGCTGTTTCCTTCTCCAGGGGATCTTCCCAACCCAGCGATCAAACCCAGGTCTCCCGCATTGCAGGCGGATTCTTTACCAGCTGAGCCATCCCCCTTATCATCCTGTTGATGTGTGGAAATAATGTAGATAACATACATCCAATTGCTGACACTATTTCCTTCTGTGGAATGTGACTGGGGGCTTTAAAGGGAAATTGTTACCTTTTCTCTTCTGCATCTGTACTGGCTTTGTTTTTAATTTTACTAATAATTAAAAATAAGCAAAACAATAGGAAAAAAATCTTTGAAAGCTAATATTTAACACTTTACAGATAAGGACGTATGTTGAATAAAGTGATGTAATTTCAGCTGGTAGTCCTCACTTTTGAATGTGAAACGTCTAATTCCAGTGTGTTGGCAATACCCTTACCTGTTCCAGCTCGTTTCCTCCTAAGCAGCCCACAAAGAGCCTGGTGGCTGCAGTGAGCACCCCAGACTTGTCGGTTATAGCACACAGGGCCTTCAGCTTGTCCTGTGCACAGAAGTGTAGTCTATGGGAAGAGCAGGTGCGGGGGGGCCTCAGCAAACACCCGGGGGGGCCTCAGCAAACACCCAGACAGACTGCATGTGTTTAGCAAACAGTGAGATGATTGTCAAGTGCCCAGGAAAGGCCAGACACCAAGCAGATGCTGAATAAATGCTCGTTCCTATTCCTCTTTCAAATCTTAACAGGAGAGAGAAGGCCACATATGCTTGCACATCAGAACATATATGAAGGCTGGACAGCCTGAGCACCGGGGAAAGGTGCACGCTCAGAGAGGGTGACTGACACTTGCCACAGGGAGACCACAGCCAGTTTGCTAAAAGGCCAGGCTTACCAGGAGCCCAGAGGCAGCACATGGGGATGGGAGGCTGGATTTGGTCCTGCTTGAGGCTAATGCTGAACCTTTTGCCCTTCCACACCCGCACAGTGCTGGGCATACAGAGACATCACATCTATTTGTCTAAAGAAGCAACGGGACAAGGGCCAATGGGTGCAGGAGTGGACAGGAAAAGGGGGGTCTGCTTTCACAGTCCCAAGACTACTCTTTCTGGGATTTACCTCCTTCAGAGGGCAGCCTGATTTGAGAGAAATCCCAAGCTGGTATCCCTTTTCTTGTGCCTGCCCCAGCACCTGTTCCCTATCCTGGGTAGATGCCTTTGCTTTGGGGGAGAGACTGTTTTACTTTACTAGGAATTTCAGAAGCACCACTAATCTCTCCTTATATCCAAACAAGTTAAACTGGATCAGGTTTAGATTTCAGGAAAAAAACCCCATAAACATACTAGAAAGCAAAGTTGGAAAATTTCCTTTAAATATTTCACAGTGGAGAAGAATGAAGGCTGAAAGGAAAAAGCCTCCATCAACCACCGGATACAAAATAACCAGACTATGAACAGGACACTGATACAAAGGGGAATTCAGATAGCTTGAATTACATAGGGAAAATAGAGACCACACAGAATTACAGCAAAATGCAGTTCCCATGTGTTAGTTTGGCAAATTTCAAGAGATCAGTCTGGCTGTGTTGATTCTGGTGGGACACTCATGTGTTTAAGTGGGGCAATCTCCATGGAAGGCAGAATGGCCTTCCTAGTCCTCCCCTCCACCCACTTAGGAAAATGTCCTGTGTGGTACCCTCCTTAAGAGGTAAAAGAATGTGAGTTGATTGATGTGAGTCCCAGATAACTCACCTCACTCCCAAGAAGGTCCTTCAGTGAGGGTGCTGTGCTTACGCCGCAGGGATGCTGGCCTCTTTTCCTGCTCTTTTCCTTCTGCTCGCCCTGGTCTAAGGCCTGCAGAGAAAGCAGGAGGCTTATCCAGGCCTGGGACATCTTGGGGTTTCCAGGGGCCTCTGAGCTGCTGTCCACATGGCTGTAGCTTCCAAGAGAAACCACTGAGATGGCCCTACCCTTTTCAGGGTAGTGGAAATCTGCCTGCTGGGCACCAGGCCTGAGACTCTGGGGCTTGGGGCTCAGGGGCTTACAGGGCACGCTTTGGCTTCCACATGCCAGGCAACAGGTGGAGCTTGAGGGAAGGGTGCGGCTGATCCCAGCCTGCTGCCTCCCAGGACTGGTGGGTGACAAAGGCCAAGACTTCTCAGGAAAGGTACTCGGAGCTATGTATTCACCACTTTCCTGGGTACTTGTACATTTGATGGTTGGTTCACTTTTTCTCCTGTTATCTGAAGAAGCCAAATTGCTGGATGACAAAGGTATGGGGGAATGTGTGGGTGTCCAATGATCTTTAAAAACATAGCTCTCCTTGTGCTCCGCCTGCTTCTCACAGTGGCTATTCGTCTCTGGTGGGAAACTGGGGGTATTCAAGCTTTCTGGTCCTGGAATCAGACTTACTAAGGAGGACTTTTTGGAGCCTTGGGCATCTTTGCTTTTCAGGAATGTGCGCCAGGAACTCTGGCGCAACCTGCTCTTTTCCTTCTGGTCCTTGAAAGAGCATGAAGAACATTCACCAGTGTTCTCTTTTTCTAGAACTCTTGACTCAAAAAAATTTGCAAAGGTCTTATGAGCTGAGGCCAACCTTGCCCTGAGTCTTTTCTCTGGAGTGTTGAGTCTCTTGGCGTCGCAGCTTTCTGAGGACTGTCTTCTGCTACCGAGGTCCCCAGGCGTCTCTGCCCGGCCCGCTTCCATCAGCCCTGGGGTTCCTTGGCTTGAGCCCTGGAGGCTGATCACCGGAAAGGTGCTGGCGTGCGCGTTGCAAGGAGTTCCGGCCTGGCCCGAGGCGCTCTGCGCGCTGCCCGTTGGGGGTTGACTGTCGGAGCCCAGTTCCTCGAAGCCGGAGGAAGCCCCAGGGTGGCCCCCTCCTGGGCTCTCAGCGGCCGAGGGCTTGCCTTTTCGGAAGGAGATTACCTTGGGAAACGCCAGGCGCTTTCCAGGCTCCCACGATGCTTGGCGGAGCTGGCGGGGCGGTCTGGGCGGTTGCAGTGCACTCTTACGGGCACGGGCCTGGGCGCCGGGCTGCTTGTCGGTGCCTGCATCGCCCTCGGCTGCGCACACCCCTCGCGTGTCCTCCGGGCTCGGTGGCCCTCGGCTGCCCGCGGGGTGAGGGCCCCAGGCCTCGGGCTTCCCAGCAGCTTCCTCCCTGCCTGCTGGAATCGTGGAGCTCTGGCTGGCCCCAGGTTGGTTCTCTTCCATAGGCGCCCCTGTGCTCAGCGTGTCCCCCGCGTGCTCCTGGGAAGGCGTTTTTCTCCTCCCCGGGGGCCAATCTTCCGAAGCAGCCTGGGGGATCAGAACTATCCCAGGCTCTGAGGCTTGGGCCAGCTGCCGAAGAGCCCCATCGTTACCTCGCAGGCTGCAGGCTGCTGGCAGTTCACACTCTTTGCCGCAAGTTTTTGGTTTCCCAGCCAGAGGAGACTCACAGGGGGTCGCTTCAGCACTGTGGGGAGACCCTGGTCTTTCCTCTAGAAACTCACAGGACTGTGTTTTTAGCAGAGGACTCATTTTCTTCCTGGTGGCCTGCAGCCCTTTCTGCTCAACAGCTATAATGATGAGCGTGCCCCTAGAAGATGTGTCTGCTTTGGGCTCTGTCTGGAGGCCCTCTGCAAAGGGTATGGTATCACCCTTGTGCCTCTGCTCACATTCCTCATCCCCACAGCTGCAGTGAGACATGGTGGCTGCTGCGACTCCTGAAAACCCCTGCAAGGCATTTTTTGTGAAGCTGGGATCTGGAACCATCACGTCTTCTGTTTCCTTTAAAGTGTCTGCTGTGCTTGATTTCAGGGTTGTCTCTGGAGCATATGAATTATCGCTCACTCTGGAGCAAACTCCCCAGTCTCTGTTCCACACCAGTGACCCGCTCTTGCTGGGATGATGTGGGAACTTGGCCCTAGCCGATGGCTTTCTTTTTTCGCTGAGGATATACTTTGATGTGTAATTGCTGGTTTGGTTTCCTGGCTCAGCAGAAATGTCCTGAAGGTGCTTCTGTGCATCATTCACGTCCTCAGCGTCTGGTGCCCGGCCAGGGCCTCGCAGCTCCTCTGGTCTGCTTTCTGGGCCGTGTCTGGACTTGCACTCTGCTGGCACCGGCCCTTCCTCTGTGGTGCGGCTCACCAACCCTGCAGTAAGGCATGAAGAGACTGGGCAGGACCTAGAATCCTGTCCTAACTGGTTTTCCAGCCTGAGACCTTCAGAGGGTGTGTCCTGAGAGGCCCTTTTCCAGGTTAGAGCCCTGAGTTTGTACTGATCCTTCAAAGGAAGAGTCTTCCTTTGGGAAGCAGGAAGTAAGCGAGGCAGCTGGGTGGGAACAGGGTGAAGAGGGGCTTGTGTTATTGGAGCCCGTTCTGCTTCTGTCCCTTCCTTCAGATGGGTCCCAGACTTCACAAAGTTCTGCCCTAAAGGATCCTCAGAGTTTCTTAAGGGAAATTCTGCTATGGAGTGGGCCCTGTTCAGAGTCCTTGTGAGCCAACGGCAGTGCCTTGGGAGTACCCTGCCTTCATCGTCAGTATTTTCTGGGACACTATGGTAAAACTTGGCATGTAGGAGGCAGGATGTCCCTAAAGGAAGCCAGCGGGTGGTATCAAAGCTGTACTGGGAGCAGAGCAAGCCTGTTTTCGATGTGGAGTCTGGAGGATAGTTTTTCCCTGCCCTTGCTTCCAGAGGGGCTGTGCTGTTCAGCGGGCTTCTGAACGACAGCTGGCATCCACTCTGCCTGTTGTGGATATTCGGCCAGCTCTGGCTCTGTTCAGCGCACCAGAGAAGAAGGGGCCAGACCAGTGGGGTGGCCAGATGACTCTCAGACCTGGATTTCTGAGGAGAAATAACAGAGAACCCTGTGATGTCTTGGGCAGTCACCACCTTTGCTGGTGGGAGGCCGTAACTGCCTGTAAGCCCCCGTGCACAGCCCTGTGTGAGGAGAGCAGCCCTTCCTGGCGGCAGCTCTAGCTCTGGGCCAGCCACATCCTCCTGGAGGACGGCTCTCACTTCTCCAGCAACTGTAGCAAAGGTTTGTAACCCACTTTTGTGAGACTCTTCCTTGAAGTCAAGGCACAGATCTAGTTCCT
Organism: Oreotragus oreotragus; assembly: GCA_006410675.1. Classification (NCBI taxonomy): domain Eukaryota; kingdom Metazoa; phylum Chordata; class Mammalia; order Artiodactyla; family Bovidae; genus Oreotragus; species Oreotragus oreotragus. The sequence continues at coordinate 120,079 of SJYX01004768.1, forward strand.
CCTTTGGGTCAAGCCCAGGGACATCTGTCAAATATTGCTCCTGAGGGTTCCCAGATGCTGGGGTGTCAAAGAATCCCTTGTGTGCTTCCCTGTCCTTGGAGATACCACGTGGAGGGAGGCAGATTCCCTCTAGGAGGTCACCAGGCAGGGACTCAGTGTCAGAAGCGCTTTCAAAGGGATCAGTTTTGCTGTCTGATGGACTTTCACTCTGGAGGGACGGTGTCTCAAGATCATCGTAGTCTGTCTTCTGGCTCCACTCCGGTTCCTCTGGTTCTGCAGGAGAAGAGGGGCGCTGCTGACCTTCAGTGTCACCGTGTCCTGGAAGGTGTGCACTGGGCTCTGGAGTCTGGAAGGGCAAGAAGACAAGAGTCCGAGACAAGGCCTGAGGACATCTGTACACACGCACCCTGTCCCTGCCTTTGTCAGAAGGAAGAAGGCTCAAAAGTGTCTCATTAGGTCCCCATGTGCTCTTGAAAGAGAGGTAAATATGAAAAGCTACTTTTTATTAATACAGAAAGGAAGTGATGGAGTCAAACCCACACAATAGGGAGAAAGTGTAGCCCATGGTTAAAATAACCCTAATTAAAATAAGTGGAATGAGCATGGGCAGTTTAGTTAATCAAATGTGTGAGTCATGGTGAGGAGCACATCTCTGCCTCATGATTTCAGCAAGAAAGAGCAAATGAATACATGTTTGTTTTGCGTTCTGTTAGTTCTTATGCAAGCACCTGGATTAAAGTCAAAGTTCATTCACTTAGAAGTATTTTCTGATTTAGGTTTGCTGCTGCCAAAGGAAAAAGAGAACACACACACACACACAAGAATTATTGAAACTGCAATCATGTATCAAGATGTTATAAATGCCCAAGGTGGCTTTGAGAACAGGAGGGAAAGTAGGTGTTAGTATTTTCATACTTCTCTCATTACACATATTTCAATCAATTCTTTATAACATCATTTATATGCACCTCCTTAAAAGTATACAGACCTGAGCTTTTTGACAAATGTATATGCCCATGTAGTGGATTGGCCAAAAACTTCATTTTTCCATAACCTGAAAACCTGAACAAAGGTTTTTGGAAAACCCAGTAACCACCAATATGATAAAAATCCTGAGTATTTCCTTTTCCCAGAAATGTCCCTGCATTTCTCCACTCTTCATCTCCCCTCTTCCTCTCTGTGACCTGTTTCTGCCACACAATCTAGATTTGCCTTTTCTAAAAGTTTCAGATGATCAGAATATGCAGAATGTATTCTTTGGGACCTGGCTTCTTCCTCTCAGCACAATATTTTAAGGTTCACCCACGTATCCCAGTTGTAACATGTGTTATACATGCAACACTTTGAAATTTGTGATAATGCTACCCAGCATTCAGTTGTCTAATGCTCAAAGATTCCCCAGGCCAGGAATAGGACAAACATTTCCAGCTAAGGCTCCTCACACAAATTTTGTACAGAAGTCATTCACTCAACCAGCCTTTCCCAAGTACATATTCTGAGGACCTGTCATTAAAGGTTTCTCAAAATAAATGTGTTTTTAATCTTCAATTGAAAGGAGAAAAGCAGACAAACACAAAAGAATGTGATGGTGATGTGTAAGCTATATAAGCTATCAGGTAGATTCTGAAAATAAAAAGTAATATGATACTGTATTAGCATTTGCCTTTGTCAGAAGGAAGAAGGCTCAAAAGTGTCTCATTAGGTCCCCATGTGCTCTTGAAAGAGAGGTAAATATGAAAAGCTACTTTTTATTAATACAGAAAGGAAGTGATGGAGTCAAACCCACACAATAGGGAGAAAGTGTAGCCCATGGTTAAAATAACCCTAATTAAAATAAGTGGAATGAGCATGGGCAGTTTAGTTAATCAAATGTGTGAGTCATGGTGAGGAGCACATCTCTGCCTCATGATTTCAGCAAGAAAGAGCAAATGAATACATGTTTGTTTTGCGTTCTGTTAGTTCTTATGCAAGCACCTGGATTAAAGTCAAAGTTCATTCACTTAGAAGTATTTTCTGATTTAGGTTTGCTGCTGCCAAAGGAAAAAGAGAACACACACACACACACAAGAATTATTGAAACTGCAATCATGTATCAAGATGTTATAAATGCCCAAGGTGGCTTTGAGAACAGGAGGGAAAGTAGGTGTTAGTATTTTCATACTTCTCTCATTACACATATTTCAATCAATTCTTTATAACATCATTTATATGCACCTCCTTAAAAGTATACAGACCTGAGCTTTTTGACAAATGTATATGCCCATGTAGTGGATTGGCCAAAAACTTCATTTTTCCATAACCTGAAAACCTGAACAAAGGTTTTTGGAAAACCCAGTAACCACCAATATGATAAAAATCCTGAGTATTTCCTTTTCCCAGAAATGTCCCTGCATTTCTCCACTCTTCATCTCCCCTCTTCCTCTCTGTGACCTGTTTCTGCCACACAATCTAGATTTGCCTTTTCTAAAAGTTTCAGATGATCAGAATATGCAGAATGTATTCTTTGGGACCTGGCTTCTTTCTCTCAGCACAATATTTTAAGGTTCACCCACGTATCCCAGTTGTAACATGTGTTATACATGCAACACTTTGAAATTTGTGATAATGCTACCCAGCATTCAGTTGTCTAATGCTCAAAGATTCCCCAGGCCAGGAATAGGACAAACATTTCCAGCTAAGGCTCCTCACACAAATTTTGTACAGAAGTCATTCACTCAACCAGCCTTTCCCAAGTACATATTCTGAGGACCTGTCATTAAAGGTTTCTCAAAATAAATGTGTTTTTAATCTTCAATTGAAAGGAGAAAAGCAGACAAACACAAAAGAATGTGATGGTGATGTGTAAGCTATATAAGCTATCAGGTAGATTCTGAAAATAAAAAGTAATATGATACTGTATTAGCATCAAATAATTTAGTATCATATAGTTTCCNACCAGCCTTTCCCAAGTACATATTCTGAGGACCTGTCATTAAAGGTTTCTCAAAATAAATGTGTTTTTAATCTTCAATTGAAAGGAGAAAAGCAGACAAACACAAAAGAATGTGATGGTGATGTGTAAGCTATATAAGCTATCAGGTAGATTCTGAAAATAAAAAGTAATATGATACTGTATTAGCATCAAATAATTTAGTATCATATAGTTTCCAATATGTTGCAAAGCAGGAAGGAGTTGGGAATAGGAGAGGAGACATTAAAAATCAAACCATCTAGGAAGGAGGGCTTTGTGGTGGCCTTGGGGTACCCAAGACAAGAGAGGAAGTCCCCCTAGTCTGCTGCGGACACTTGCTTCAGCGGCCCAGCTTCCAGGTGGCAAGCCCCTCACTATACATCAGGAACACAGCCTCTGGCTACAGACGTCCCATGGCCTGGTAAGGCCAAGAAGGTCAGATGTGAATATACCTTGGCAAACAGGGAAGGCTGTGTATGGCAAGTCTGTGTTTCATGAACAGAGAATTGAACAGGGAGCAGGGAGCCAGCTACAGGTTCCTTCTCAGTAACTCCTGCCTTCAAAAGCACCTCTGTTCCCCCACTTTGATGACCTGTTATTAAACTGGGAAGGGACCCCGTGACTTTAGAGCATTTCAGTAGTTCTTTCAACCTTGTCATAGTTTGATATCACCTCATAGACTCATATTGGTATCAATATTCCCTTCCCTTTTGCTCACTTGCTCTCCAGAACTTCAGAATGGACATTTGGAATCCCAGCCTCAGATCCCCAGGCCCTGTTACTGGCTTTTCTTTCACTCACTAGGAGCTACCTTAACCCTCTCATACTTTACTCAGTTCTTAGCTTGAAGAGGAAGGAAAAAGATTGAAGGGAAAAAAAAAAAAAAACAAACAAACAAGCAGAAGCAAGCAAGTAAGGGTTAGAGTGGGTCTGGGGGTTCCCAAGCCACCCCACAACCCTGAATCAAAGGAGCTCCCCTAGGAAATGAGGGTTTCAGAGAAGGGCAGTGATGAATGTTTCCTGCCTTAGGTCAGGTTCTGGAAAGCAGAGCCTGAGACAAGGGTTCTTAGGTAAGATGACTTCAGAGGACTGCTCTCAGGTAAACATCCTGGGTCAGTGAGGGGAGCAGCCCAGGACAGGAAAGACCAGGGGCTGGGATACAGAGTCAGCTAAGTCTGGCCTCAACCTGATCCCGTGAGGAGCTCTAGAGGGTGGACAGCACCACAGAGTTGTCCCATCTTAGGGGACAATATTTATACTCCCCATAATAGTATATCAGTCACTATGATCATGAGCTGGCCCCTCTCCCAGCAGTGTGAAATGTGGAAAAATTCCAAAATCCCAAATTCTAAATGACCAATGATATGCACATTGACTATGCCAAGATGTTGGGAGTCTCATTCCTGTCCCTGCTTCCTGCTCAGCACCCCTGTACTGGACATTGCCTGGGTCTTGATGAGGGTCAAGCCTTTCTTTGACTTCCAGGTATTCAGGCAAGAGGTCTCACTCTGTCTCAGTAAAAATAAAAAAATTTTCTAAACTTTTCCAGGTTACAAAATTGGTATTGGGGCTTGGTTTCCCCAGTGGCTCCATGGTTAAGGAATTCACCAACAGTGCAGGAAATACAGGAGACATGAGTTCAACCCCTGGGTCAGGAAGATCCCCTGGAGAAGGAAATGGCAACCTACTCCATATTCTTGCCTAAAAAACCCCATAGACAAATGAGCCTGGTGGGCTACAGTCCATGGGGGTAGCAAAGAGTTGGACATTACAGAGCACATAAACTCAAACTATCCCAGATTACAAAATTGGTATAGTCTATGCAAGAGCACTGGAAATTCAGCTTTAATACTCCTTAAAGTGTATACATCCCCTTCATGGATCACTGCTTTGTCATGGCAAAGGGGCTTGCATAACTCAGTGAAGCTGTGAGCCATGCCATGCAAGGCCACCCAAGATGGATGGGTCATGGTGAAAAGTTCTGACAAAACATGGTCCACTGGAGGAGGGAATGACAAACCACCCCAGTATACTTGCTGTGAGAACCCAATGAACTGTATAGAAAGGGGAAAAGATATGACACCGAAACATGAGACCCCCAGGTCATAAGGTGTCCAATATGCTACTGGGGAAGAGTGGAGGACAACTACTAATAGTGCCAGAAAGAATGAGGAGGCTGGGCCCCCGCAGAAACGATGCTCGATCGTGGATGTGTCAGCTGATGAAAGCAAAATCCGATGCTGTCAGAAGAGTATTGCACAGGAACCTGGAATGTTAAGTCCATGAATCAAGGTAAATTGGATGTGATTAAGCAGGAGATGGCAAGAGTGAACATCAACATCTTAAGAAGCAGTTAACTAAAATGGACAGGAATGAGTGAATTTAATTCAGATGACCACTATATCTACTACTGTGAGCAAGAATTCTGCAGAAGAAATAGAGTAAGCTTCATAATCAACAAAAGAGTCAGAAATGCAGTACTTGAGTGCAAACTCAAAAATGACAGAATGACCTCAGTTCGTTTCCAAGGCAAACCATTCAACATCATTGTAATTCAAGTTTATGCCCCAATCACTGATGCAGAAGAAGCTGAATCTGATCAGTTCTATGAAGATCTAGAAGACCTCCTAGAACTAACACCAAAAAAAGATGTCCTACTCATCATAGTGGATTGGAATGCAAAAGTAGGAAGTCAAGAGATACTTGGAGTAACAGGGAAGTTTAGCCTTGAAGTACAAAATGAAGCAGGGCAAAGACTAACAGAATTCTGCCAAGAGAACACACTAGTCATAGTAAACACCATTTTTCAACAACAAAAGAGATGACCTTATACATGGACATCACCAAATGGTCAATACTGAAATCAGATTGATTACATTTTTTGTAGTCAAAGATAGAGAATCTGTATACAGTCAGCAAAAATAAGACCTGTAGGTGACTGTTGCTGAGATTATCAGCTTTTCATAGCAAAATTCAGGTATAAGCTAAAGAAACGGGGAAACCCACTAGAGCCAGGTATGACTTAAAATCAAATCCCCTATGAACATACAGTGGACATGATTATTCAAGTATAATCCCTTGAATATACAAACTCAAGAGATTAAATCGAGTAAACAGCACCTGAAGAACTATGGACAGAGGTTTGTAATATTGGATAGCAGGCAGCAAACAAAACCATCCCAAAGGAAAAGGAAAGCCAGAAGGCGAAGTGGTTGTCAGAGGAGGCTTTACAAATAGCTGAAGAAAGAAGAGAAGTGAAAAGCAGGGGAGAAAGGGAAATGTATACCTGACTAAATGCAGAGTTCCAGAGAAAAGCAAGGAGCTACAGGAAGGCCTTCTTCAATGAACAATGCAAAGAAATGGAGGAAAACAACAGAAGGGTAAAGACTAGAGATCTCTTCAAGAATATTGGAAATATCAAAGGAATATTTCATTCAAGACTGGGCACAATAAGGGACAGAAATGGCCAAGACCTAACGGATGCAGAAGCGATCAAGAAGAGATGGAAAGAATACACAGAAGAACTGTGTAAAAAAAATCTTAATGACCTGGATAGCCACAGTGGTGTGGTCACTCACCCAGAGCCAGATATTCTGGAGTGGGAAGTCAAGTGGGCCTTAGGAAGCACTGTTGTCAATAAAACTAGCGGAGGTGATGGATTTCCAGCAGAGCTTTTTCAAATCCTAAATGATGTTTCTATCAAAGCGCTGCATTAAATATGTCAGCAAATCTGGAAAACCCAGCAATAGTCACAGGACTGGAAAAGGTCAGTCCTTATCCCAGTTCCCATGAAGGGCCGTGCTAAAGAGAGTTCAAACTACTGGACAGCTGCACTCATATCCCATGCTAGTAAGGCTGTAGTCGAAACCCTGCATGCTAGACTTCAGCATTACACAAACCAAGAACTTCCAGATGTTCAAGCTGGGTTTAAAAAAGGCAGAGGAACCAGAGATCAAATTGCCAACATTTGCTGAATCATAGAGAAAGCAAGGGAATTCTAGAAAATTATCTACCTCTGTTTCATTGACTATGCTAAAGCCGTAACAGACTGTGTAAAACTCTTAAAGAGATGGGAATACCAGACCATCTTATCTGTCTCCTGAGAAACCTGTTCCATGCAAGTTTCTAACTGTTTCTTCCTGTGTGGAACAACTGACTGGTTCAAGATTGAGAAAGCAGTATGACAAGGCTGTTCATTGTCACCCTGTTTATTTAACTTATGCACAGAGCACATCATGTGAAATTCCAGGCTGAATGAGTTCCAAGCTGGAATCAAGATTGCTGGGAGAAATAGCAACAACCTCAGATATGCAGATGATACCCTAATCGCAGAAAGTGAAGAGGAACTGAAAAATCTCTTGATGAGGGTGAAGGAGGACAGTGAAAAGGCCAACTTAAAACTCAATATTAAAAAAAAAAAAAAAAAACTAANATTGGAATGAAAACTGACCTTTTCCAGTCCTGTGGCCACTGTTGTGTTTTCCAAATTCGTTGGCATATTGAGTGTAGCACTTTCACAGCACCATCTTTTAAGATTTGAAATAGCTCAGCTGGAATTCCATCATCTCCACTAGCTTTGTTCATAGTGATATTTCCTAAGGTCCACTTGACTTCACATTCCAGGATGTCTGGCTCTAGGTGAATGATTACACTATCCTGATTATCTGGGTAGTGAAGATCTTTTTTTATATAGTCCTTCTGTGTATTCTTGCCACCTCTTCTTATTATCTTCTGCTTCTGTTAGGTCCATACTATTTCTGTCCTTTATTGAGCCCATCTTTGCATGAAATGTTCCCTTGGTATCTCTAATTTTCTTGGAGAGATCTCTAGTCTTTCCAATTCTATTGGTTTCCTCTATTTCTTTGCACTGATCACCAAGGAAGGCTTTCTTATCTCTCCTTGCTATTCTTTGGAACTCTGTATCCAAATGGATTTATCTTTCCTTTTCTCCTTTGCTTTTCACATCCCTTCTTTTCACAGTTATTTCTGACACAGAAATATTTCACAGACAGCCTCAGATAGCCATTTTGCCTTTTTTCATTTCTCTTTTTGATGGCTGGTCTTGATCCCTGTCTCCTGTACAATGTCACCAACCTCTGTCCATAGTTCATCAGGCACTCTGTCTATCAGATCTAGTCTCTTAAATCTATTTCTCTCTTCTGCTGTATAATCAGTCAGGGCAGGCACAGCTATTTCAAAGAATGGAAATAGTCACATAATATGGGAACTGCTATTTTAGTTAACTCAGGCTGCCACAACAAAATACCATAGACTGAGTGACTTAAACAGCAGAAATTAATAGTCTCCAATTCTGGACGCTCAAGATCGAATTCTTGGCAGATGCTGTTCCTGGTGAGAGCTCTTTTCTAGCTTGCAGTCGGCCGCCTGTTTACTTTTTCTCACATGACAGCAAGAGAGAATGAGCTCTCTAGCGTTTCATCATCAAAGGACACTAATCCTATCAGATTTGGGCTTCACCCTTATGATCTCATTTAACACTGTGCATGCACACTAAGGTGCTCCAGTTGGGTCCGACTCTTTGCAACCCCATGGACTGTATCTTGCAAGGCTCCTCTGTCCATGGGAATCTCCAGAAAGTGGACACTAATCCTATCAGATTTGGGCTTCACCCTTATGATCTCATTTAACACTGTGCATGCACACTAAGGTGCTCCAGTCGGGTCCGACTCTTTGCAACCCCATGGACTGTATCTTGCAAGGCTCCTCTGTCCATGGGATTCTCCAGAAAACATTCTGGAATGGGTTGCCATTTCCTACTCCAAGTGATCTTCCCAATCCAGGGTTTGGAACTGTTTCTCTTATATCTCCTGCATTGGCAGGCAGGTTCTTTACCACTAGTGTCACCTGGGAACCCCTCATTTAACTTTAATTACTTTGTTGTTACAAATAGAGCCACACTGAGGGGTAGGGTACAAACATATGAATTTGGGGTTGGAGGGGCATACAATTTAGTGTATAGCAACTGCTTGCACAAATGGGCGATAGAAGAAGTAAGAAGTCAAATGGGATGACAAGGCAAACCAGAAATTCAGAACAGTAGGATATTGCTACCACTTGCAGACCTGGAGGGATGGAGAAATTATAACCAGAAACCAGAATCTTGGGCCACCTGGTGGAAGATGGAACCATGGCAGGGACATAGGGAAAAACTGTCTGGTAGGAACCATGAAGGTGACTCAGCAGCTGCTGTCAGAACAGAGAAAGAGGGAAGTGCCCTGGTTTCCTTCCTCTACCTCTCTCTAGCCTTCTGCCAGTACCTTCCACTGGCTGACCTTACCACGAAGTCAGAAAGCAAGGGAGCTNAACCATGAAGGTGACTCAGCAGCTGCTGTCAGAACAGAGAAAGAGGGAAGTGCCCTGGTTTCCTTCCTCTACCTCTCTCTAGCCTTCTGCCAGTACCTTCCACTGGCTGACCTTACCACGAAGCCAGAAAGCAAGGGAGCTTGGGAATTGTAGTTTCTGCTGATACAAAACTAGTCTTTGCAAGGCAAGGACTGGATTGAGAAGACTGACAGAGCAATAGGAGATTTAAAAAGCAAGCACATAAGTGCTGAACTTTTTGATAAAAGCTATGAGAATTGCGGAAAGTATAAGTAAGATTTAAAGTTTTCATGTGAAATTACACAAAGTTTCCTGGTTTCTTTCTGTTCCAATAAATATTCATTGTGTTTTAGAGTCAAAGAAGACTTTAGAGCAGTTGTTCTTAACTGGAGGCCTTTTGCCCCTCAGGGCACAAATGCCTGAAGACATTTTTTGGCTGTCCCAACTGGAGTGGAAGGGAAGTGTTACTGGCATTTAGTGGGGAGAAGACAGGGATGCTTCTAGACATCCTAGAGTGCATCTCTTTACTATGTCTAATCGGTCCCTCTGCCTTGTTGATACTTTTATTCTATCTTCTCTCTTCCTCTTTCCTTAGTCGTGGCCTTGGTTGAAGTCATCATCATTTCTCACTAAGATCATTGCAGTAATCTCTTGATGAATTTTTCTACCTTTTACTGTCTTCAAATATGTTCCCCATTGCACCACAGGAATAATATTTCTAAAATGCAGATGTTATCATGTTCCATTGTGCTCTTCTTAGTTTGAATATGACTGCAAATCTTTTGGTTTAAAACTAATTCCCCTTTTCCCTGCTCATCTCCAGACACTGCATCATTAGCAGCCCATAAGCCTTCAACTTTGTTCTTCTGTTACCCTTTCATTTCTTTGCAACACTGCTCCCTAATCCTGGAATGACCTCTGTACCCTTTGGTTGGATTCCTTCCAAAGTGAAGTGAAGTGAAAGTGGCTCAGTCATGTCCAACTCTTTGCAACCCCATGGATACACAGTCCAAGGAATTCTCCAGGCCAGAATACTGGAGTGGGTAGCCTTTCCCTTCTCTAGGGGATCGTCGCAACCCATGGATTGAACCCAGGTCTCCCACATTGCAGGCAGATTCTCTACCAGCTGAGCCACAAGGGAAGTCCAAGAATACTGGAGTGGGTAGCCTTTCCCTTCTCCAGCACATCTTCCTGACCCAGGAATTGGACAGGGGTCTTCTGTATTGCAGGCAGATTCTTTACCACAAAGATGGGCTCGATAAAGGATAGAAATGGTATGGACCTAACAGAAGCAGAAGATATTCAGAAGGAGAAAAGGGCAACAGAGGATGAGATGGTTGGATGACATCACCGATTAAATGGTCATGAACTTGGGCAAACTCCGGGAGATGGTGAGGGACAGGGAAGTTTTGCTGCAGTCCATGGGGTCACAGAATCAGACACAACTTGGCGACTGAAGAACACCAATAACTACGAAGTGTATAAATGCTGAATATGAAGCATACGTTTTTTAAAAAGGCATTTGATTTGATTGAATATTAGATTCTAAATCTTATGAAGAAACTTTATTCCTCCTTAGTTGATTCAGGGGTAATTCTCAAATATATAATTTCTCAATTTCAAGGTTGTGCCTAAGGGATGGTGTGAAATGAAATATTTCTTACCATATCCCATATGTCACAGCTATGAGGGATTCTAGCCTTCCAAATGTAAACTTCTGAGACCAGGAAAAATAATACTAGCCCTCCAGCAGCCATCAGCCACTTCCTCCCTGGTGAGCACTGAGGAGCTAAGGGGGATGCAAGAAAATGCGAGAGGCAGCCATCTGCTGTACTTGCCACTCCTTACAGTAAATGAGGAATTAAGGATGTGAATAATCAGAAAGCAGGATTTGGCCCACAGAAAGCTGAGATGTATATGAAAGAACTGATTTCAGTAAGCCCGGATGCTTGCATCTTCCCTTACATAGAAGAGTGGTAAATCCCTTGATGTGTGAGATCTGGTTTTCTTTAATCAACAGTGATCTTTTAATATTCAGATTATCTGCCTGTAGGGAAAGAGTGAATTAGCAAAGATGGTGGTGGTCAGGCTCTTTTGCCCCACTGCCTCTTCCTCTTGCCCCGCTTTTTATAAATCCGTGGTTATGTAACAGCTGAGATCATTTATAATATTGTGCACGTGCAATGCCCTATATAAGCATAATCTGAGCAGCCACTGTGGCTGTGTGCGGCTGTGTGCACTGGGTTAACCACAAGAGGACAGAATGCAGTGTCTGCTGCTACAGCTGCTGTGCCAGTCAGGAGAGAACAAACGTATCGGCAGAGTTTTCTCTCAGCCTCCCCACTCGTGCCTTGCCTACCATGGGTTCAACAAACAGTGTGCGCAGGGAGGAACGGTGAGACAATGCCCCTTGCTGCAAACTTCTGTATAGTTTATCTCTCAGGGTCACCTGAGATGCTGTCTCCTGTGCTTGACGTCCTCACGATTCCCACTGAATAAACCCAACTCTCAACTCTTAGTCCGGGTTTATTTTTTCAGTTGACAATGGTCTGGGGGTTGAATTCACAGGCAAAAGTATTCTTTTTGCTGAAGCTTAGAGTTTTTCTCTGGATAATGAGTGGATCAACTTTGTATGTTTTCTGCTTAAAGCAGAAAAACCCTCTCTGTTTTGTTGTAGGCCTGGCACTTCCTGATTGTGTTATTTCTATAACTTTATGAGGTTTCAAACACTAGGGTAAGCTGTCTGGACTTTCTTCTGTAAGAACTGGAGAGCTGCATACAGAGGGTTTTGCACAGAGGGTGAAGTGATGACAGACAATACGTTAGGGAGATGAGAATGAGTGTTGACAAAGGGGCTCCAGCACCCCACCCCCAACCCTCCTGACTGTCACTTCTTCCATCACCTGCAACAAATCTGCTTTCATCAAAATTCCTGGCCCCATTTCCCACAGTGCCCCAATTTCTTCTCAAACTCCTCAATAATAGTTTACATTTTATCTCTACACTTCATCTCCCATTCAGACTTTAAAAAAAATTAGTATTTGATAACAAAACATAAGATCTCTTTTAAATACAAATTCAATGTCAAGACATTAGTATTAATAAGTGGTATTTACATTATCTTGCAATTCTATTGTTTTCTAATTTCCATTATGATTTGCTCTATGACTCATAATTTATTTAGAAGTATGTTTTAGTTATCTTTTTGTTTCTGATTTCTGTTTAATTATATTGTTTTTTTCTTTTCATTTTTTAATATAAATTTATTTATTTTAATTGGAGCTTAATTACTTTATAATATTGTATTGGTTTTGCCATACATCAACATGAATCTGCCACAGGTATACATGTGTTCCCCATCCTGAACCCTCCTCCCTCTTCCCTCCCAGTACCATCCCTCTGGGTCGTCCCAGTGCACCAGCCCCAAGCATCCAATATCATGCATCGAACCTGGACTGGTGATTCATTTCATGTATGATATTATACATGTTTTAATGCCATTCTCCCAAATCATCCCACCTCTCCCTCTCCCACAGAGTCCGAAAGACTGTTCTATACATCTGTGTCTCTTTGCTGTCTTGCATACAGGGTTATTGTTACCATCTTTCTAAATTCCATATATATGCATTAGTATACTGTATTGGTGTTTTTCTTTCTGACTTACTTCCCTCTGTATAATAGGCTTCAGTTTCATCCACCTCATTAGAACTAATTCAAATGCATTCTTTTTAATGGCTGAGTAATACTCCATTGTGTATATGTACCACAGCTTTCTTATCCATGTCCATGCTGATGGACATCTAGGTTGCTTCCATGTTCTGGCTATTATAAACAGTGCTGTGATGAACATTGGGGTACACATGTCTCTTTTAATTCTGGTTTCCTCGGTGTGTATGCCTGGCCTGTATGATTCTTGGAAATTAGTTGAAACTGGCTTTATGGCACAGTACAAGATCCTGTTGAACAATGGATAATCATTAGTTAAAACTATTTCACATGTAACCTGCGTTCATTAATCAAAGTTATTTTAATTGTTGCTACAAAAGACTTGCATGTCTTCCCAGTGGCAATAAACCTAAACAGTAAGATTTCTACCTGGTTGTTTTGTGGAAACTGGGAGTCAGCTGCATCTAGCTCAAGCTGAGCTGGTTAAGACTGGATGGAAGCCCCAGACACTTCAAGCAGGAGTGTCTACTCAGTGACCTTTTGAACTTGAAGAGACGGGCAGCTTAGTTACCAATGTACAGAATGGCGACACTATCACACCTTTTCCAATCACCTTTCCCTAAGCTTTATTCTTTAGTACCTAAATATCCAGAGGCCCTGGCTTCCCAGATTTGGTCTCCTGTCTTTACACTTGGCTGCTTTGCAAATAAAGGAATAAATTATCCCCGGCTGCAAACCTCCTGTCTCAGTGTTCTGGCTTGAGACAAAAATGACACAAAAAATGGACCTGGTTCTGTAACTCTGTTTCATAAATGCTCCATGGGTATTTGGAAAGATCAAGTATTCTCTAATGGTTCATTCAGAGTTTAATAATTGCTCACGAGGCTTGTTATGTGTTAAATCCTTGTCAAAGCCTCAGCAATTTGACTAGTTTTTCATCTGCTATTAAGAGCAGTAGGTTGATTCACCCACTGTAGTGCTGAAGCAGGAGACAGATGGGCCTCAGTATGAAGAGCTTCTCCCCTGTGGAAAAAAAACTCTATAAAAGCAGGATGATGAAGGAGGCCAGGCTCTGCCCAGATAAGAGATAAAAGACCGCGTATTCCTCATTCTTGAACTCAAGGAGACCTCCCTGGCTACATGTGTGCAGAAAGCCTCCTTGGAGGTCAAAAAGGTAGGGGTCGTCCACTCATAGTAGCCTACCCCTCAACTTCTACACTGGAATCCATCTTGGCTAAGAGATGTCAGCCTACCCATCAACCTCTACACTGGAATCCATCTTGGCTAAGAGATGAACACACACACTTGGGAAGTTACTGCTGCTGCTGCTGCTGCTAAGTCACTTCAGTTGTGTCCGACTCTGTGTGAGCCCATAGACGGCAGACCACCAGGCTTCCTTGTCCCTGGGATTCTCCAGGCAAGAACACTGGAGTGGGTTGCCATTTCCTTCTCCAATGCATGAAAGTGAAAAGTGAAAGGGAAGTCGCTCAGTCATGTCTGACTCTTTGCGACCCCATGGACTGCAGCTTACCAGGTTCCTCCGTCCATGGGTTTCCAGGCAAGAGTATTGGAGTGGGGTGTCATTGCCTTCTCCAAGAAGTTACTAAGATATACCAAATATGGACTCAGAACCAGGCAAATCGAAATGATTGGCCAGAGGAAGCCCAGAAGAAATGCCCTAAAAGAGTAGTTCAAACTACCATGAGGGCGTGACTCGGTGCCTCTCTCTTTGAGCCTGCCCACGTTTCTATCCACATGTACCCTTTTCTCCTCCTAATAAATACTCTGTAGGAATTCTTCTCTGCAAAGCCAAGTGGCCAGGACCTGGTCACTGACCACTGATCTATTTGATAGGATTCAGTGCTCTCACTGCCCCCACCTGAATTCATTCTCTGGCTGGGAACCAAAGGCCATCTCAAGCCGCTGCAGGCCAAGGCCACGCAAGGTCAGTGCTGCATTTGTCAATTTCCTCCTCTAATTCCGTCATCTTTCAGTTTACATGTTTCAGTGTTATGTTAGTAGATGCATAAACAAATTCTGGCTCTTTTTATTATTAAATAGGACTGGAAAATGTCAGTTTTCATTCCAGTCCCAAAGAAGGGGAATGCTAAAGAACATGAAAGTGAAAGTGACTCAGGCTTGTCCGACTTTTGTGACCCTGTGAAGTGTAGTCCACCAAGGCTCCTCTGTCCACAGAATTCATGAGAGAAGAATACTGGAGTGGGCAGCCATTCCCTTCTCCAGAGGATCTTCCTGACCCAGGGATCGAACCAGGGCCTCCCACATTGCAGGCAGATTCTTTATTATCTGAGCTACCAGGAAAGCCTCAAGAATGTTCAGGCTACTTTGTAATTATGCTCATTTCAAATATTAGTAAGGTTAGGCACAAAATCCTTCAAGCTACACTTCAGCAGTGCACGAACCAAGAACTTCCAGATGTACAAGCTGGATTTAGAAATGGGAGAGGAACCAAAGATCAAATTGTCAGCATCTGTTGAATTATAGGGAAAGCAAGAGAATTAAAAAAAAACAAACAAACCAAAACCGACTTCTGCTTCATTGACTATGAAAAGCTTTGACTATGTGGATCACAACAAACTGGGAAATTCCTAAAGAGATGGGAGTACCAGACCACTTTACCTGTCTCCTGAGAAACTTGTATGTGGGTCAAGAAGCAACAGTTAAAACTGCACATGAAACAATGGACTGGTTCAAATTGGGGAAAAATATGACAAGGCTGTATATTGTCACCCTGCTTATTTAACTTCTATGCAGAGTACATCATGCAAAATGCTGGGCTGGATGAATCACAAGCTGGAATCAAGACTGCTAGAAAAAATAGCAACATGAAAGAAATATCAATAACCTCAGATATGCAGATGATACCACTTTAATCGTAGAAAGTGAGGAGGAACTAAAGAGACTCTTGATGAGGGTGAAAGAGGAGAGTGAAAAACCTGGCTTGAAACTCAACATTCAAAAAACTAAGATCTTGGCATCCAACCTCCTCATTTCATGGCAAATAGTAAGGAGAAAAAGTGGAAGCAGGGACAGACTATTTTTGTGGGCTCCAAAATCACTGTGGATGGTGACTGCAGTCATGGAATAAAAAGATACTTGTTTCTTGAAAGGAAAGCTATGATAAACCTAGACAATATATTAAAAAGCAGACATCACTTTGCCAACAAAAAGTCTGTGTAATCAAAGCTATGGTTTCTCCAGTAGTCATATATGGATGTGAGAGCTGGACCATAAAGAAAGGTGAAGGCTGAAGAATTGATGCTTTTGAATTGTGGTGCTGGAGAAGACTCTTAAGAATCCCTTGGAAAAAGAGTTCAAATGGGTTAATCCTAAAGGAAATTTACCCTTAATATTCTTTGAAATGATTGATGCTGAAGTTCTAATACTTTGGTTGCCTGATGCAAAAGCTGACTCATTGGATAAGACCCTGATGCTGGGAAAGTTTGAAGGCAAAAGGAGAACAGGGTGGGAAAGGATGAGATGATTAGCATCGCCAACTCAATGGACATGAATCTGAGAAGCTCCAGGAAATAGTGAAGGATAGGGAAGCCTGGTGCACTACAGTTCATCTGGTGGCAAAGGGTCAGACACCACTGAGCAACTGAACAGCAACTCTCTTCATCCCTAATAAAAGTTCATATTTTAAAGGCTATTTTAAATAGCCTATATTTTAAACTAATATATTTTATTTTAACCTATATATTTAGCCTAATATTTTAAACCTATATTTTAAAGGTTTAAAATATTTTATATTTTAATCGAGTTTCTTTGGGTTAGTATTTGCCTAGTATATATTTTTCCATACTTTTATTTTCAGTCTTTTTATGTTCCTTAAGCATGTTTTTCATAACTGATGTGTAGCTGGATTCTTAAGATCCAACATTCAGTCACTTAATCAGAGAGTTTAACCAGTGAGCATTTATTTGGGTTTCTATCTATCAACATATTTCATTCTTTTCAGCTCCCTTTCTCTTTTTTTCTCCTTGAGATATTTTTTTAAACGTGAACTCAGCAATGGTTTGTTTAACACCATATGTTTTAAGGAATGTATGCTTTATTTCTGTGTGTTTGTTGCAGTGAGTATTTTGAGAAATACATAGACGCAGTGCAGTAGAATCAGAAATTTCCTGCTTCCTGCTCACTGCAGTCTGGCTGTCTCTCCATTCACTCACTGAAATCAGTCTGGCAGAGGTCCCTAATGACTTCCGCATTTCTTCTTTGCCTCCTTCTTCTCTCCCTTCCTTTCTTCCCGACTTTCACTAAGTTTTTGCAACTTTATTGAGGTAGAACTGACATAAGTAACTGCATATATTTCAAGTGTAAACAATTAATGTGTTTACATACATCTGTGAAACCATGACTACAAGCAAGATAATGAACATTTCTCTTGCTTCTAAAAGTTCCCTCGTGATTCTTGTAATTCCTCCATCATAGCCTCCCTCACTGCATCCCCAGGGAATCTTTATCTGCTTTCTGCTACTATAGATTAGTTTGCATTTTCTAGAATTCTATATTAAGAGAATCACATAGAATGTATTTTTTGTCTGTATTTTATTTTCACTCAGCATAGTTATTTTGAGACTCATATATGTTTCGTTTGTCAGCAACTTGTTTTATTGCTGGGTAGTGTTCTGTTGTATAGATATATCATGATGTCTTTATCCACTCACCTGCTGAGGGACATTTGAGCTGTTCCCAGTTTTTGGCTTTCAAATAAAGCTGTAACAATTATGTACAGATGTGTGCTTTCATTTGTCTTGAGTCAGTACTGAGGATGGGAGTGACCAGGCCATATGGTAAGTGTATATTTTTAATTTCTTAAGAAACTGCAAACTGTTCTCCATTCTCTTTTACACCACCCTCAGCAGTATATGACAGTCCAGATGCTCCACACTCTCACCCACATCTGCTATGGTCAGTTTTTAAAATCTTAACAATGCTAGTGGGTGTGAAGTGGCATCTCACTGGGGTCTCAATTTGCGTTTTCCTATTGGGCTTCCCTGGTGGCTCAGAGGTTAAAGTGTCTGCCTGCAATGCAAAAGGCCTGGGTTCGATCCCTGGGTCAGGAAGATTCCCCTGGAGAAGGAAATGGCTACCCACTCCAGTATTCTTGCCTGGAGAATCCCATGGACAGAGGAGCCTGGTAGGCTACAGTCCATGGGGTCGCAAAGAGTCGTACATGACTGAGCAACTTCACTTTCACTTTCACATTGAAATATGATGTTAAGCATCTTTTCAAATGCTTTTTTCTATCAGTACATCTTCTTTGTGAAATGTCAGTTCAGATTTTTTGCCAATTTCAAAAAAACAAAAACAAAAACAAAATACTGGGCTGTGTTCTCATGAAGTTTAAAGACGTCTTTATATATCCTAGATATAAATCTCCAGGATAAATCACATCTTCAGTTACAAATCAAAGCCCAGAAAATCAAATGCTTTTTTCTATCAGTACATCTTCTTTGTGAAATGTCAGTTCAGATTTTTTGCCAATTTCAAAAAAACAAAAACAAAAACAAAATACTGGGCTGTGTTCTCATGAAGTTTAAAGACGTCTTTATATATCCTAGATATAAATCTCCAGGATAAATCACATCTTCAGTTACAAATCAAGCCCCAGAAAATTGAAATTGTATCAAGCATTTTTCCAACCATAATGCTATAGATTTGAAATCAGTTACAGAAAAAAAAAACAACTAAAGAACATGAACACATGAAGTTGAAACAGTGTACTGCTAATTAACCAAGAAATCACTGCAGAAATTAGAGAGGAAATAAAAATACATAGAAACAAATGACAATGAAAACATGACAGGCAAAATCTATGGGTCACAGCAAAAGCAGTTCTAAGAAGTTTACAGTAACTAAATATTACCTTAAGAAACAAGAAATATCTCAAATAAACAATGTAAATGTACACCTTAAGCAACTAGAGGAAGAACAAAGAAAACCCAATGTCAGTAGAAGGAAAAAAATATAAAAATCAAAGTAAATAATGAAATAAATGAAATAGAAATGAAGAAAACAATAGCGAAGATCAGTAAAAGTTGGTTCTTTGATAAAAATGAACTTGGCAAATGTTTAGTCAGATTGTCCAAGAAAAAAAAAGGAGAAGATTCAAATTAATAAAATTAGAAATGAAAAAGGAGAAATCACAATTATTGCCACAGAAATACAAAATATTTTTTTTCTTTTTTTAATATTTTATTTAAGTATAGTTGATTTATAGAGTTGTGCTAATTTCTACCATTCAGTGAAGTGATTCAGTTATACATATGTATGTTTTTTCCATACTTTTTCATTATGGTTTATCACAGGATATTGGATGTAGTTCCCTAAAAAAAAATTTAAAAAAAAGATAATAAGTGACTACTGTGAGCATTTTATACTATAAAACGGACAACCCAGAAAAGGACAAATTCTTGGAAATGTACAACCTTCCAAGACTAAATCAGGAAGAATTAGAAAATATAAACAGACCAATCACAAGTAGTGAAATTGAAACTGTAAGTAAAAATCTTTCAGTAAACAAAAGACCGGGATCAGATGGCTTCAGAGGTGAATTCTACCAAATTTAGAGAAGAGCTAACACTTTTGCTGCTCAAAATCTTCCAAAAAATTGCAGGGGGAGGAACACTCCCAAACTCATTCTATAAGACAACCATTGCTCTGATATCAAAACCAGACAAACATATAACTAAAAAAGAAAATAATAGACCAATATCACTGATGAACATAGACAAAAAAAAAAAATCCTCAACAAAATACTAGCAAACAAAATATAACACATGAAAAGATCATACATCATGATCTAGTGGGATTTATTCCAGGAATGTAAAGATTCTTCAATAATGCAAATCAATCAATGTGAAACATCATATTAACAACTACACAATAAAAACCATATGATCATCTAAATAGAGTCATAAAAGCTCTTTGACAAAATTCAACATCTATCCATGATAATAACTCTCCAGAAAATAGGCACAGAGGGAACCTATTTCAATATAATAAAGGCTATACATGACAAATACACAGCATACATCATTCTCAATGATGAAAAACTGGAAGTATTTCCCCTAAGATTAGGAATAACACAAGGATATCCACTCTCACAACTCTTATTCAACAAAGTTTTGGAAGTCCTCGCCACAGCAACTAGAGAAGAAATAAAAGGAATACAAACTGGAAAAGAAGAAGTAGAACTACCACTGCTTCCAGATAACATGTTACCCTACATGGAAAATCCTAAAGATGCCAGGGATAGTACGGGGAGGGAAGAGGGAGGGGGGTTCAGGATGGGGAACACATGTATACCTGTGGCAGATTCATGTTGATGTATGGCAAAACCAATACAATATTGTAAAGTAATTAACCTCTAATGAAAATAAATAAATTTATATTTAAAAAAAGAAAGAAAAGTACTGGACCCAATCATTGAATTTGGTAAAGTTGCAAGATACAAAACTAATACACAGACATCTCTTGTATTCCTATATACCAACAATAAAGGAGCAGAAAGAGAAATTAAAGAAATAATCCCATTTACCTTGCCAACAAAAAGAATAACATACCTAGGAATACGCCTCCCTAAAGGGCTACCCAGGTGGCTCAGTAGCAAAGAATCTGAATGCTAATATAGGAGACACAGGAGACATGGGTTCAACCCCTGGGTTGGGAACATCCCCTGAAAGAGGAAATGGCAACTCACTCAAGTATTCTTGCTTGAATTCATGGACAGAGGATCCTGGCAGGCTACAGTCCATGGAGTCCCAAAGAGTTGGACATGACTGAGGATGCATCCATTAAGGAAGCAAAAGAACTGTGCTCAGAAAACTACAAAAAGTTGATTATAAAAAAAAAAGACACAAATAGATGAAGAAATATACCATGTTCTTGGACTGGAAGAATCAATATACTGATAATGAATATACTACCCAAAGAAATCTGCATATTCAACAGAATTCCTCTCAAATGACCAATAGCTTTCTTCATAGATATAGAGAAAAAAAAAATTTAAATTTGTATGAAAATACAAAAGACTCCAAATAGCCAAAGTAAACTTGAGAAAGGAAAATAGAGCTGGAGGAATGATGCACCCCAACTTCAAACTATACCACAAAGGTTCAGTAATGAAGACAGTAAAGAACTGGCACAAAAATAGAAATATAGACCAGAGAGAGAGGATAGAAAGCCCAGAGATAAACCCACACATATATGGCCACCTAATGTATGACAAAGGAAACAAGAATATAAAATGGAGAAAACACAGCCCCTTCAATAAGTGGTGCTGGGAAATCTAGACAGCTACATGTGAAGCATGAAATTAGAACAGTACAAATCTTGTATGCAGAGTACATCATACAAAATTCCAGGCTGGATGTATTACAAGTTAGAGTCAAGACTGCTGGGGGAAACAACCTCAGATATGCAGATGATACCACTCTAACGGCCGAAAGTGAAGAGGAGCTAAAGAGCCTCTTGATGAAGGTGAAAGAGGAGACTGAAGAAGCTGGCTCAAAACTCAACATTCAAAAACCTAAGATCATGGCATCTAGCCCCGTCAATTCATAGCAAATAGAAGAGGAAAAAGTGGAAGCAATGGCAGATTTTATTTTCTTGGGCTCCAAAATCACTGCAGATGGTCTGCAGCCAAGTAATTTTTAAAACTTTTGTTCTTTGGAAGAAAAACTATGACAAACCTAGACAGCATATTAAAAAGGGTTCATGTTTGGGAGTTCGTGTACACCCGTGGCAGATTCATGTCAATGTATGCCAAAACCAATAGAGTACTGTAAAGTAAAATAAAGTAAAATGGAAGCTCTAAANAGCCAAGTAATTTTTAAAACTTTTGTTCTTTGGAAGAAAAACTATGACAAACCTAGACAGCATATTAAAAAGGGTTCATGTTTGGGAGTTCGTGTACACCCGTGGCAGATTCATGTCAATGTATGCCAAAACCAATAGAGTACTGTAAAGTAAAATAAAGTAAAATGGAAGCTCTAAAAAAAAAAAAAAAAAAAAAAAAGCAAGGACATTACTTTGCTGACAAAGGTCCATATAGTCAAAACTATAGTTTTTCCAATAGTCATGTACAGATGTGAAAGTTGGACCATGAAGAAGGCTGAGTGCTAAAGAATTGAAGCTTTTGAATTGTGGTGCTGGAGAAGACTCTTGAGAGAACCTTGGACTGCAAAGCAATCAAACCAGTCAATCCTAAAAAAAATCAACCCTGAATATTCACTGGAAGGACTGATGCTGAAGCTCCAATACTTCAGCCATCTGCTGTGAAGAGCCAACTGATTGGAAAAGAACCTTATGCTGGGGAAGACTGAAGACAAAAGGAGAAGGGGATGACAGAGGACGAGATGGTTGGATAGCATCACTGAGTCACTGGACATGAGTTTGAGCAAACTCCAGGAGACAGTGAAGGACAGGCAAGCCTGGCATACTGCAGTCCATGGAGCATGGAGTCTGACAAAGAGTCAGACTCAACCTAGCACAAACAATAAAAATAACACCAGATACAAAAATAAACTCAAAATTGATTAAAGACCTAAATGTAAGATCAAACACTATAAAACTGTTAGAGGTAAACATATGAAAAATACTCTTTGGCATAAACCACAACAAGATCTTTTTCAACCCATCTCCTAAAGAAATCAAAATAAGAACAAAATAAACAAATGGGACCTAATTAAACTTAAAAGCATTTGCACAGGAAAGGAAAACACAAACAAGATGAAATGACAGCCCTCAGAACGGGAGAAAATATTTGCAAATGAAGCAGCAGACATTTGGATTAATCTCCAAAATATACAACCAGCTCACACAACTCAATAAACAAAACAAACATACAATCTAATCAAAAAATGGGTGGAAGACCTAAATAAACATCTCTTTAAATGTGACATACAGATAGCCAAGAGGTACATGAAAAGATGCTCAACATCATTAATTACTAGAGAAATGCAAATCAAAACAACATGAGGTATCATCTCACACCAGCCAGAGTGGCCATCATAAAAAAAATCTACAAACAATAAATGTTGCAGAGGGTATGGAGAAAAGAGAACCCTCTTTCATTGCTGTTGGGAACATAGATTGATACAATCACTGTGGAGAAGTAAAAAACTAAAAAAACTAAGCATAGAAGTGCAGTATGACCCAGTAATCCCACTACTGGACATATACCCTGAGAAAACACTACCATGTGTAAAGTAGCTAGCAGGAAGCTGCTGCACAGGATACTCAGCTTGGTGTTCTGTGATGACTGAGAGGAGTAGGATGGGGTGGGAGAGAGAAGCCCAAGAGGGAGGGAATATATGTATAATGTGGCTGATTCATGTGGTTATGCAGCAGAAACTGACACAATACTGTAAAGTAACTGTATTCCAATAAAAAGAAAACTGATTACATTCTTACTGAGTTGTAAGAGTTGTTTATATATTGTACAGGTAAATCTCTTCTTGGATATATGTTTTTCAAATATTAACAGTTTATTCCATCCTGAAACTTGCCTTTTTATTAACATTTGCTTAAAGCAAAATGTTTTAACTTGATGAAGACAAATTCATGGATTTATTTTTTTTCAGATGATGTTTTTTTTTTGTGTGTGTGTGTCTCAAGTTTTAAATTTTTTGCAACCTAAAGTCATATTTTCCTATCATTACTTCTAGAAAGAATAATGCCCCCTTTTGCCAAAAATTGCCCATGTTCTAATCCCTAGGGTTTGTGAATGGTACTATCTAGGGAAAGAGGGACTTTGCTAATGTGATTACATTAAAATCTTGAGGAGAATATCCTGAATCAAATATGTGGACCCAATGTAATCACAAGGGTCCTTCTAAGAGGTCAGTGATTATGCCATCCAACCATCTCATCCCCTGATATCCCCTTCTCCTCCTGTCTTCAACCTTTCGCAGCATCAAGGCCTTTTCTAATGAGTTGGATCTTTGCATCAGAGGGCCAAAGTATTGGGCATTAGTCCTTCTAATGAATATTCTGGGTTGATTTCTTTTAGGATTGACTGGCTTGATCTGCTTGCTCTCCTAGGAACTTTGAAGAACCTTCTCCAGCATCACAATTCAACTCTTTGGCACTCAGCCTTCTTCATGGTCCAACTTTCACATCCNGAACTACCACTGCTTCCAGATAACATGTTACCCTACATGGAAAATCCTAAAGATGCCAGGGATAGTACGGGGAGGGAAGAGGGAGGGGGGTTCAGGATGGGGAACACATGTATACCTGTGGCAGATTCATGTTGATGTATGGCAAAACCAATACAATATTGTAAAGTAATTAACCTCTAATGAAAATAAATAAATTTATATTTAAAAAAAGAAAGAAAAGTACTGGACCCAATCATTGAATTTGGTAAAGTTGCAAGATACAAAACTAATACACAGACATCTCTTGTATTCCTATATACCAACAATAAAGGAGCAGAAAGAGAAATTAAAGAAATAATCCCATTTACCTTGCCAACAAAAAGAATAACATACCTAGGAATACGCCTCCCTAAAGGGCTACCCAGGTGGCTCAGTAGCAAAGAATCTGAATGCTAATATAGGAGACACAGGAGACATGGGTTCAACCCCTGGGTTGGGAACATCCCCTGAAAGAGGAAATGGCAACTCACTCAAGTATTCTTGCTTGAATTCATGGACAGAGGATCCTGGCAGGCTACAGTCCATGGAGTCCCAAAGAGTTGGACATGACTGAGGATGCATCCATTAAGGAAGCAAAAGAACTGTGCTCAGAAAACTACAAAAAGTTGATTATAAAAAAAAAAGACACAAATAGATGAAGAAATATACCATGTTCTTGGACTGGAAGAATCAATATACTGATAATGAATATACTACCCAAAGAAATCTGCATATTCAACAGAATTCCTCTCAAATGACCAATAGCTTTCTTCATAGATATAGAGAAAAAAAAAATTAAATTTGTATGAAAATACAAGAGACTCCAAATAGCCAAAGTAAACTTGAGAAAGGAAAATAGAGCTGGAGGAATGATGCACCCCAACTTCAAACTATACCACAAAGTTTCAGTAATGAAGACAGTAAAGAACTGGCACAAAAATAGAAATATAGACCAGAGAGAGAGGATAGAAAGCCCAGAGATAAACCCACACATATATGGCCACCTAATGTATGACAAAGGAAACAAGAATATAAAATGGAGAAAACACAGCCCCTTCAATAAGTGGTGCTGGGAAATCTAGACAGCTACATGTGAAGCATGAAATTAGAACACTACAAATCTTGTATGCAGAGTACATCATACAAAATTCCAGGCTGGATGTATTACAAGTTAGAGTCAAGACTGCTGGGGGAAACAACCTCAGATATGCAGATGATACCACTCTAACGGCCGAAAGTGAAGAGGAGCTAAAGAGCCTCTTGATGAAGGTGAAAGAGGAGACTGAAGAAGCTGGCTCAAAACTCAACATTCAAAAACCTAAGATCATGGCATCTAGCCCCGTCAATTCATAGCAAATAGAAGAGGAAAAAGTGGAAGCAATGGCAGATTTTATTTTCTTGGGCTCCAAAATCACTGCAGATGGTCTGCAGCCAAGTAATTTTTAAAACTTTTGTTCTTTGGAAGAAAAACTATGACAAACCTAGACAGCATATTAAAAAGGGTTCATGTTTGGGAGTTCGTGTACACCCGTGGCAGATTCATGTCAATGTATGCCAAAACCAATAGAGTACTGTAAAGTAAAATAAAGTAAAATGGAAGCTCTAAAAAAAAAAAAAAAAAAAAAAAAGCAAGGACATTACTTTGCTGACAAAGGTCCATATAGTCAAAACTATAGTTTTTCCAATAGTCATGTACAGATGTGAAAGTTGGACCATGAAGAAGGCTGAGTGCTAAAGAATTGAAGCTTTTGAATTGTGGTGCTGGAGAAGACTCTTGAGAGAACCTTGGACTGCAAAGCAATCAAACCAGTCAATCCTAAAAAAAATCAACCCTGAATATTCACTGGAAGGACTGATGCTGAAGCTCCAATACTTCAGCCATCTGCTGTGAAGAGCCAACTGATTGGAAAAGAACCTTATGCTGGGGAAGACTGAAGACAAAAGGAGAAGGGGATGACAGAGGACGAGATGGTTGGATAGCATCACTGAGTCACTGGACATGAGTTTGAGCAAACTCCAGGAGACAGTGAAGGACAGGCAAGCCTGGCATACTGCAGTCCATGGAGCATGGAGTCTGACAAAGAGTCAGACTCAACCTAGCACAAACAATAAAAATAACACCAGATACAAAAATAAACTCAAAATTGATTAAAGACCTAAATGTAAGATCAAACACTATAAAACTGTTAGAGGTAAACATATGAAAAATACTCTTTGGCATAAACCACAACAAGATCTTTTTCAACCCATCTCCTAAAGAAATCAAAATAAGAACAAAATAAACAAATGGGACCTAATTAAACTTAAAAGCATTTGCACAGGAAAGGAAAACACAAACAAGATGAAATGACAGCCCTCAGAACGGGAGAAAATATTTGCAAATGAAGCAGCAGACATTTGGATTAATCTCCAAAATATACAACCAGCTCACACAACTCAATAAACAAAACAAACATACAATCTAATCAAAAAATGGGTGGAAGACCTAAATAAACATCTCTTTAAATGTGACATACAGATAGCCAAGAGGTACATGAAAAGATGCTCAACATCATTAATTACTAGAGAAATGCAAATCAAAACAACATGAGGTATCATCTCACACCAGCCAGAGTGGCCATCATAAAAAAAATCTACAAACAATAAATGTTGCAGAGGGTATGGAGAAAAGAGAACCCTCTTTCATTGCTGGTGGGAACATAGATTGATACAATCACTGTGGAGAAGTAAAAAACTAAAAAAACTAAGCATAGAAGTGCAGTATGACCCAGTAATCCCACTACTGGACATATACCCTGAGAAAACACTACCATGTGTAAAGTAGCTAGCAGGAAGCTGCTGCACAGGATACTCAGCTTGGTGTTCTGTGATGACTGAGAGGAGTAGGATGGGGTGGGAGAGAGAAGCCCAAGAGGGAGGGAATATATGTATAATGTGGCTGATTCATGTGGTTATGCAGCAGAAACTGACACAATACTGTAAAGTAACTGTATTCCAATAAAAAGAAAACTGATTACATTCTTACTGAGTTGTAAGAGTTGTTTATATATTGTACAGGTAAATCTCTTCTTGGATATATGTTTTTCAAATATTAACAGTTTATTCCATCCTGAAACTTGCCTTTTTATTAACATTTGCTTAAAGCAAAATGTTTTAACTTGATGAAGACAAATTCATGGATTTATTTTTTTTCAGATGATGTTTTTTTTTTGTGTGTGTGTGTCTCAAGTTTTAAATTTTTTGCAACCTAAAGTCATATTTTCCTATCATTACTTCTAGAAAGAATAATGCCCCCTTTTGCCAAAAATTGCCCATGTTCTAATCCCTAGGGTTTGTGAATGGTACTATCTAGGGAAAGAGGGACTTTGCTAATGTGATTACATTAAAATCTTGAGGAGAATATCCTGAATCAAATATGTGGACCCAATGTAATCACAAGGGTCCTTCTAAGAGGTCAGTGATTATGCCATCCAACCATCTCATCCCCTGATATCCCCTTCTCCTCCTGTCTTCAACCTTTCGCAGCATCAAGGCCTTTTCTAATGAGTTGGATCTTTGCATCAGAGGGCCAAAGTATTGGGCATTAGTCCTTCTAATGAATATTCTGGGTTGATTTCTTTTAGGATTGACTGGCTTGATCTGCTTGCTCTCCTAGGAACTTTGAAGAACCTTCTCCAGCATCACAATTCAACTCTTTGGCACTCAGCCTTCTTCATGGTCCAACTTTCACATCCGTACCTGAATACAGGAAAACCATAGCTTTGACTGTAGAGACCTTTGTCAGCAAAGTGATGCCTCTGCTTTTCAATATGCTATCTAGGTTCGTCATAACTTGTCTTCCAAGGAGCAAGTCTTTTAATTTTGTGACTGCAGTCACCATTTGCCTTGATTTTGGAGCCCAAGATAATAAAATTTGTCATTGCTCCCACTTTTCCCCCATCTGTTTGCCATGAAATAATGGGACCAGATGCCAAGATCTTCATTTTTTGAATGTTGTGTTTTGAGCCAGCTTTCATTTTCCTCTTTGACTTTCATCAAGAGGCACCTTAGCACCTCTTTATTTTCTGCCATTAGAGTGGTACCATCTGCATATCTGAAGTTGTTGATATTTCTCCTGGCAGTCTTGATTCCATCTTGTGATTCATCTAGCCAGGCATTTCACATGATGTACTCTGCATAGAAGTTAAATTAGTAGGGTGACAATATACAGCCTTGACATACTCTTTTTCCAATTTCAAACCTGTCTGTTGTTCCATGTCCAGTCCTGACTGTTGCTTCTTGACCTGCATTTAGATTTCTCAGGAGTCAGGTAAGGTGGTCTGGTATTTCCATCTCTTTAAGAATTTTCCAGTTTGTTGTGATCCACAGAGTCAAAGGCTTTAGTGTAATCAATGAAGTAAAATTTTTCTGAAATTCCCTTGCTTTTTCTATGATCCACTTTGGCAATTTGATCTCTTGTTCCTCTGCCTTTCCCACTTGTACATCTGGAAGTTCTCAGTTCATATACTGTTGAAGCCTAGCTTGAAGGATACTAAGCATTAACTTGTTAGCATGTGAAATAAATGCAGTTGTGTTGCAAAATGTACTGAAAAATGTGGTCCACTAGAGAAGGGAATCATCCTCTTCAGTATTCTTGCCTTGAGAACCACAAGAACAATATGAAAATGCAAAAAATATGGAACTAGAAGAGGACCCCTCCCCCGGTTGGTTGGTGTCTAATATTCTACTGGGGAAGAGTGGAGGAAAAAAAAAAAAAAAAAAGCTCCAGAAAGATTGAAGAGGCTGAACCAAGGCAGAAACAACCCCCCATTAATAGATGTGTCTCGTGGTGAAAGCAAAGTCTTATGCTGTACAGAACAATATTTCATAGGTCCATGTTAGGTCCATGAATCAAGGTAAATTTGACGTGGTCAAACAGGAGATGGCAACAGTGAACATTGACATTTTAGGAATTAGTGAACTAAAGTGGACTGGAATGGGTGAATTTAATTCAGATGACCATTATATCTACTACTGTGGGCAAGAAAACCTTAGGAGAAATGGAGTAGCCCTCATAGTCAATAAAAGAGTCCAAAATGCAGTACTTGAGTGCAGTCTCAAACAGGACAGAATGATCTCCATTCGTTTCCAAGGAAAACCATTCAATATCACAGTAATTCAAGTCTACGCTCCTACCACTGATGCCAAAGAAGCTGAAACTGAACGACTCTATGAAACTTTCCTGATGGCTTAGTCAGTAAAGAGTCTGCCTGCCATGCAGGAGTCTCAGGTTCAATCCCTGGGTCAGGAAGATCCCCTGGAGGAGAAAATGGCAACCAACCTTAGTATTATTGCCTGGAGAATCCATGGACAGAGGAGCCTGGCAGGTTACAGTCCATGAGGCCGCAAAGAGTTGGACAGGATTGAGTGACTAACACTTTCACTTTCATGAAAGTGACCTTCTAGAACTAATACCAAAAAAGATGTCCTTTTCCTCATGGGAGACTGGAATGCAAAAGTAGGAAGTCAAGAGATACTCAGGATAATAGACAAGTTTGGCCTTGGAGTACAAAATGAAATAGTTTTGTTAAAAGAACACGCTGATCATAGCAAACACCCTCTTCCAACAACACAAGAGAAGACTCTACACATGGACATCACCAGATAGTCAAAATAAAAATCAGATTGATTATATTCTCTGCAGGTGAAT
The DNA here is from genome assembly GCA_006410675.1 of Oreotragus oreotragus. Taxonomy (NCBI): domain Eukaryota; kingdom Metazoa; phylum Chordata; class Mammalia; order Artiodactyla; family Bovidae; genus Oreotragus; species Oreotragus oreotragus. The sequence goes on from SJYX01004768.1 coordinate 149,897, forward strand.
TTTGAGAAACTCTATACGGTCAGCAAAAACAAGACTGGGAGCTGACTGTGGCTCAGATCATCAGATCCTTATTGCAAAATTCAGGCTCAAATTGAAGAAAG
>SJYX01004768.1:150461-164961 GCA_006410675.1 Oreotragus oreotragus
CCCAAAAAAGAAATGCAAAAAGGAAAGTAGTTGTCTAAGGAGGCTTTGTGGGAAATAGATGGGAAAACAGTGGAAACAGTGTCAGACTTAATTTTGGGGGGCTCCAAAATCACTGCAGATGGTGATTGCAGCCATGAAATTAAAAGACGCTTACTCCTTGGAAGGAAAGTTATGACCAACCTAGATAGTATATTCAAAAGCAGAGACATTACTTTGCTGACTAAGGTCCGTCTAGTCAAGGCTATGCTTTTTCCAGTGGTCACGTATGGATGTGAGAGTTGGACTGTGAAGAAAGCTGAGCACCAAAGAATTGATGCTTTTGAACTGTGGTGTTGGAGAAGACTCTTGAGAGCCCCTTGGACTGCAAGGAGATCCAACCAATCCATCCTAAAGGAGACCAGTCCTGAGTGTTCATTGGAAGGACTGATGTTGAAGCTGAAACTCCAGTACTTTGGCCACCGCATGCAAAGAGCTGACTTACTGGAAAAGACCCTAATGCTGGGAAGGATTGGGGGCAGGAGGAGAAGGGGACAACAGAGGATGAGATGGCTGGATGGCATCTCATGGACACCACGGACATGGATTTGGGTGAACTCTGGGAGGTGGTGATGGACAGGGAGGCCTGGCGTGCTGCAATTCATGGGGTCGCAAAAAGTCACGACTGAGTGACTGAACTGAACTGAACCTGAAAGAGGCTTTACAAATAGCTGAAGAAAGAACAGATGGGAGAAGTAAGGGAGAAAAGTAAAAATATACCCAACTGAATGCAGAGTTCTTGAGAATAGCAAGGAGAGATTAAACAACCTTTTAAATTGAACAATGCAGAGAAATAAAGGAAAACAATAGAATGGGAAAGACTAGAGATCTCTTCAACAAAATTAGAGATATCAAGGGAACAGCTCATGCAAAGATGGGCTCAATAAAAGACAGAGACAGTATGGACCTAAAAGAAGCAGAAGAGATTAAGAAGGTGGGGATAATACACAGAACTGTCCAAAAGTGTCTTAATGGCTCAGATAACCACAACGGTGTGGTCACTCACCTAGAGCCAGACATTCTGAAGTGTGAATTCAAGTGGTCCTTAGGAAGCATTACTACAAACAAAGCTAGTGGAGGTGACGATGGCATTCCAGCTTAGCTGTTTCAAATCCTGAAAGATGATGTTGTTAAAGTGCTGCAGTCAATATGCCAGCAGGTTTGGAAAACTCAGCTGTCACCATAGGACTCAAAAAGGTCAGTTTTCATTCCAATCCTAAAGAAGGGCAATGCCAACGAATGTTCAGACTACCTTGATTTAAGCCCAAGTGACTGTCCAGCCATGGGTGTGTCTTGCAACATGGCAAGAAGCTGGAGCACTGTGTAAGACCCAGACCAAATTTCCATATTGCCACAGTCACATTTGCACACTTAGTAAACCTCACTCCCTATAGATACAAATATCTGACATTTGAAACTGAGCTGATCAGGTTTATCTTCTTACCCTCTGAAAGGCACTGGTTTCCATGTTAATGATTCACAGTGACAAGGTTCCAAAGGGGATGTATTACTCCTTACACTGTTCAAGGACTTGAGCATTTTCTATCTCATTGTACCTGAAGTATGTACCTCTCACCCATTTGTTAGACAAAGTGACAGGACTTCTACCTGAAAATCATTTCAGGCAGTCAATGTGTTACAATATGACTCTAGGAGTTATATTATTGTGTGCTGTTAAGTTTATTTAAGAATATTTCCAGAATTCATTTGGCCTTTCCTTTAACTAGCTCAAATTTTGTACTCTCAGGCTGAATTTCCATATACACCAGAAATTATTTTTCAAAGGCACTGTAGTTATCTGGTGCTTCATTTGATTTTTCCTTGCAAAGCACAGATGCATTTGCCAAAATTCTGGATTCAGAGTCACTTAGGAAGTTGTCATTTATTAGAAACTATTGCATGCCAGAAACTATATTAATAAGAGACACACAAGACAAAGTCCCTTCTAATGTAACAGGGGGGAAAGGGGCAGGGCACAACTTTTGAAAGAATGACATAACTCAAGGACACAACATAAACTGCTTAGAATCAAATGTCTCCAAGATGGCAAACAAGTCAACTTTGATTAGACCTTGATTTCAATCAGCAGTCTAAATGATACACCCAGAGGCCCTATTAGAAAAGACTCATTAGGAAACTGACTCATCAGAAAAGATGCTGGGAAAGATTGAAGGCAGGAGGAGAAGGGGATGACAGAGGATGAGCTGGTTGGATGGCATCACCAACTCAATGGACATAAATTTGAGCAAGCTCTGGGAGACGGTGAGGACAGGGAAGCCTGGCATGCTATAGTCCATGGGGCCACAATGTTAAGTAGTTAGAATAGGAAAAAGGAGTTCAAAATGGTGGTGGCCAAAAGATGAAGAAAGGGAAAAGCCTATGAAAACAGAACAAAAGAAAATCCATGGACCAGAGTGAGAACCTCAGGTGAAACAAACACACCCTCTTCCTGGCTAACCCAATTTGCATAGGGCAGGCTCAGTGAGGAGGAGACAAATCACTTAAAAAGAGGAAGGCAGGGCAGATTGAGGTTCCTCCTTTGGGGTCGGCCTGCCTTCATGCCTCGAAGGTGTACTATCCCTTGTTTGCCAAATAAAACTCTGAACTGTAACCGAATTGTTACACCAGTCCACCGTTTCAAATGTTTGTTGCAGTGAGACATAACTGGGGAAAGTACATACTCTCCAGACATATCTGGTGCCATGCCTCGGATGTAACCTGACTGAAGCAACCCCAGCTCAACCCCAATGAGGAAGAGACCTAGCACAGAAGAAGCCCACCTTGGTAAAAGCTCGTGCTGTGGAAGTTGAAGGTGAAGGAAACCCAGCACAGCAGAACTGACAAGAAGCCCAGAATGCTGGAAACTGGGACAGCAGAAACAAACTTGGTAGAAGCCTCACACAGCTCAGTCTTGGATTCCAGAAGACCTCTGGTTAAGGTAGGTCCTCGCCCCTATGACTGGAAGGACATATGGCTAACAAAATCTTAATTCCTTTACAGTCTCTCATTTCTTGTTTCCTTGGACTCCCTGTGAACGAGCAGCACTGGGTGCAACTGAAGGCTCTGGCAGGGGCTACTCCCCAGTGTGTCCTGAAGGCTCCAGGATCCTTTTCACCCCAGTAATAACTGTTGCCCAAGTGGGTGGTAAGGGTTCTTCTGCCCTTAATCTCCTTTGTGCCAAGGATCAAGCCAATGAAAACTGGGGCACAGGTCAGGCAGTTAGCAGTTTTCCCAGCAGGTTATCAAGGGGGTTCCTCTGCACAGTCTTCCCACTGCTTTTTCCTCCCATCCTTCAGCTCTTTTCTCTATGCCACTGTTTACAAAATATTGGACAGGTCGTCATCTTCCCATTTCTGCAAGTTGTGCTTTCACAACTTTCATAACTAAGATTGGGACTAAAACCCACATGAGACGGACTCTGCGCTGTGCTGCACTTAGTCACTCAGTTGTGTCTGACTGGGACTCAAGCCCAACCAAAACCCATGGTGCCTGATTTTAGGACCTACTGAAGCTCAGGTTCTTGATGTCTAATTGTAGAAAGAATTCAGTGAGAGACACAGTGATAGATAAGAGGTAGATTTCTTCAGATTCAGACAGAAAAACACTTCTGTTTTGGTTGACCTGCATGTAGGCAACGTCACTCCATCCAGCCTATTAACAAAATACTTTTAATGCCCCTAACAGGACCAGAAAACCCACTCCTTTGTTAATACTTCTGTTATTACCTAGAGTGGGTCTGTGAAAATGAAATGTTTCTCTTATGAACTAGGGGAGCGGGGAGGACTAGAGGAGAAAATCAGTGACTTACATTCCCTCAGAATGATAAGAGGATTAGGCTTGTGGCTACTTTGCCAGGTTTCCAGTCTCAGGGCACAGGCTTTACATCAAGGTATCTATTCCCATCTGGTGTAGACAAGCTGGCAACGAGCTAAGATTACAACCCCTTAATCTGACCAAGTATTAGTCATGCTGAAGACCTTGGAGATGCCCAACTCCAGACTGGGAATCCAAGGAGGTCTATCTGCCTCGACCTGCCTAGGGATCTGGTTCCTGGGAGGTTGTCACGCCTCAACCTGCTCAGGGATCCACTAGCCTGGGGATCCCAGGATGTTAACCTGCCTCTATCTGCCCAGGGATCTGGTCCCTGGGAGGTTGTCACACCTCACTGTGCTTGGGGGTGTGCCAGTCCAGGGGTCAGAGGAGGTCAACATTCCTCAACCTGCCTAGGGATCTGTTTCCTGGGAGGTTGTCATGCCTCAACCTGCTCAGGGATCCGCCAGTCCAGGAATCCCAGGAGGTTGACCTGCCTCGACCTGCCTAGCTATCTGGTTCCTGGGAGGTTGCCATGCCTCAACTTGCTGGGTTCCACCAGTTCAGGGGTCCCAGGAGGTCAACATGCCCAGGCCTCGACCTGCCAGGGACCTAATTCTTGGGAGGCTGGTATACCTCAACTTGCCTGGGGATTTGACCTCCAGGAGGTTGTCATGCCTCAGCCTGCCCGAGGATCTCCACCTTGACCTGGCGACGCCTGGCTCTCAGGTTGCAACAGTACTGGGTAGGATAAGCTTCAGAAAGACTCACCCCTAAGGAAGTCCACCCATGGACATGGAAGGAAGACCACCCATGGAAATGGAAGGAAGCCTATTGTGGGGCTGTGCCTGGTCTCAGCAATAACTCAGGAGCCTAACAAGAATCCCATTCCCTTTCTGGAAAGGCTAAAAGAGGCCCTCCAGAAGTTTACCAATCTGGACTTAGACTCTTACAAGGGATAGGTGATTTTAAAGGACAAATTCCTATCCCAATGTGCATCACATATAAAGTAACAACAACTACAGCAGCAGGTCTCTCCTGCATCTTAGAAGAGATGGCCCAGACAGCCACCAATACCTTTTATACCAGAGAAAAAGAGAGGCAGGCCAAAGCCCAGAAAAGGGAGAGAAGGAAAGAGACAAGTCACACCCCGATGTTGGTTGCCCTCCTGGAAAGCCCTATGGCAAACCCTGAGTCCTTGAAGGACAAGGCATGAGACAGATGCCTAATCTGTAGCCAGGTGGGACACTGGACCAAAGAGTGTCCAAATTATGGTAAGCATCCTAAAACAGCTTGCTACAAATGCCATCAATTGGGACACTGGGAGACACCCTGCCCTGGAGACCCAAGAGTCTCAGTGTCAAGTGCCAAGCCTTCCCTCACAATGCGAATCTGCTCCAGCCAACCCACCTGCTACAGAAAACCATCACAGGGCTGGAGTCAAGGGTCTAACTGAATCTGGCAAGTAGATCCGAGAATAACTTGGTTGACACCGGGGCAACATACTCTGTCCTGACCTCCTGCTCCAGAGCCTTCTCCCCCAAAACCTGTACCCTCTTGGGTGCTACAGGAAAAGCAATTACAGAAAGATTCACCCGAGAACTTCTTTTTTTGCTGGAATGGACAAATTTTCCCACCAGTTTTTGGTTGTCCCTGAATGTCCTACCCCCTTATTGGGGAGAGACTCACTAAGCTGGGGACCACCCATGATGGGAAGCTTTTCAGCCCCTAGAGCCCCACAGCTCCTGGTACTACTGAGGAGTCCATTATACCTTCCTAGGGTATAATAGGGAGGGACCAAAAACTATGGGAGGCTCCAGGAGAAAAACCAACAAAAGACTTGGGAAATATTACCTCAGGGGTTCAGAGATAGCCCCCACCTGTTTGGACAGGCTCTTAGCTTGGATCTCCTAGACCTGGACCTAGGATCAAATGGCAAAATATTGCAATATATAGATGACTTGCTAATCTGCTCTCCAGATGAGGGAAGTGCCCAACAACATGTGATTCAGGTTCTAAACTTTTTAGCAGAGAAGGGATAGTCTCCCGTGCTAAGGCACAGATGGTCCAGACAAAAGTCCCTTACCCAGAAGTTCAGATTATGCACAGGTCCAGGAATCTGTCCTCTGACTGAATACAAGGAATCCTCCAGTTGCCTTCCCCCATGACTCGAAAACACTTGTGAGCCTTCCTGGGGCTAACCAGGTTTTGTAGAATTTGGATACCCAAATATGGTCTAATTGCCCAGCCCTTACATTAAAGCTTAAAGGAACAGGATGATTCAATTCCATCGATGTGGGGAATTCCTCAAAAGGAGGCAGAGGCTACACTAAAACAAGTCTTAACTCAAGCACCCGCCTTGAGGTTGCCAGGCCCAGAAAAAGCATCCCAACTATATGTCCACAAAAAGGAAGGAATAGCCTTGAGAGTATTAACTCAAAGGCTGGGACCTGAGCCCCAGCCAGTAGCTTACTTAACCAAGATGCTTGACCCAACCACTCAACATTGGCCTCCCTGCCTTCAAAGTCTTGCAGCTATAGAAGCTGATAGAAGAGACTTTAAAACTCTCTCTTGGGGCAAGCTAACTTTTTTTTTTTACCAATCACCAAGTGAAACAACTTCTGAATGGGAGAGGCCATTTATGGATGTCTGATCAAAGGATCTTCAGATATCAAGTAGTGCTGATGAAAAGTCCAGGCCTGACTATATCCCCTGTGAGGTTTTTAACCCAGCTACCTTTCTGCCTACCACTGAGGGCTTTCTCCCCCTTTCACTATACCCTAGAAACTTTGGACCATTGGCCAAAACCCCTAGAAGGATTGTCAGAAGATCCTCTAACCAATCCTGAGAAAATCTGGCACTGATGGAAGCAACTTTGTTTTACATGGAAAAAAAAGAGCCAGATATATGCAGTAGTTTCCAATTTCAAGTCGATAGAGGCTAAATCTTTCCCACCAGGTCCTGCAGCTCAGTTGGCTGAGCTCATAGCCCTGACTCGAGCTTTCAGTCAGTTCAGTTTAGTTGCCCAGTCATGTCTGACTCTTTGCGACCCCATGAACTGCAGCACGCCAGGCCTCCCTGTCCATCACCAACTCCTGGAGTCTATCCAAACTCATGTCCATTGAGTCGGTGATGCCATCCAGCCATTTTATCCTCTGTCGTCCCCTTTCTGCCTGCTGTCAATCTTTCCTAGAATCGGGGTCTTTTCAAATGAGTCAGCTCTTCTCATCAGTTGGCCGAAGTATTGGAGTTTCAGCTTCAACATCAGTCCTTCCAATGAACACCCAGGACTGATCTTTAGGATAGATTGGTTGGATCTCCTTGCAGTCCCAGGGACTCTCAAAAGTCTCCTCCAACACCACAGTTCAAAAGCATCAATTTTTTGGCGCTCAGTTTTCTTCACTGTCCAACTCTCACATCCATACATGACTACTGGAAAAACCATAGCCTTGACTAGATGGACCTTTGTTGGCAAAGTAATGTCTCTGCTTTTTAATGTGTTGTCTAGGTTGGTCATAACTTTCCTTTCAAGGAGTGAGTGCCTTTTAATTCCATGGCTGCAGTCACCATCTACAGTGATTTTGGAGCCTAGAAAAATAAAGTCTGACACTGTTTCCACTGTTTCCCCATCTATTTCCCATGAAGTGATGGGACCAGATGCCATGATCTTCGTTTTCTGAATGTTGAGCTTTAAGCCAACTTTTTCATTCTCTTCTTTCACTTTCATCAAGAGGTTTTTTAGTTCCTCTTCATTTTCTGCCATAAGGGTGGAGTCATCTGCATATCTGAGGTTATTGACATTTCTCCCAGAAATCTTGATTCCAGCTTGTGCTTCATCCAGCCCAGCATTCTCAAGATGTACTCTGAATTTAAGTTAAATAAGCAGAGTGACAATATACAGCCGTGACATACTCCTTTTCCTAGTTGGAGCCAGTCTGTTGTTCCATGTCCAGTTCTAACTGTTGCTTCCTGACCTGCATACAGATTTCTCAAGAGGCAGGTCAGGTGGTCTGGTATTCCCATCTTTTTCAGAATTTTCTACAGTTTATTGTGATCCACACAGTCAAAGGCTTTGGCATAGTCAATAAAGCAGAAATAGATGTTTTTCTGGAACTCTCTTGCATGATCCAACAGATGTTGGCAATTTGATCTCTGGTTCCCCTGCCTTTTCTAAAACCAGCTTGAACATCTGGAACTTCACAGTTCACATACTGTTGAAGCCTGCCTAAAGCGCTGGGCATTACTTTTTACTTCTATTGTGCCTGGAGGCCTCAGTCTTCAGGAAAAGTAGAAAGAGCCAACCAGTTCTTAAAATCGTAAAAATGATAATCCAGGAGACCTCCCTGGATGGAAGGAAGTTTTACCAATAACATTCCTCCACTCTTGTATTGCCCCTAAGAATAGTTTGGTGTTAGCTCTTATGAGATGCTATATTGGAGACCTTTTGTTTATGACAATGACCTCTTTCTAGATCCAGAGGCTCGGACCCTCTGGTCTTATACCATGTCCGTTGGACAATTCAAACAAGAAATATGCTTATGGTGTGTCAACCAGGACCCAAAGATTCTAAAGAGCCACCACTATATGCTCCAGGGACTCAAGTCCTAACTAAAGTCTGGAAAGATGGGTCTCCAAAGGCTCATCTCCAGCCCACATGGAAAGTCCCCTACCCTGTAATACTTTCTACCTCCACAGCAGTCAAAGTACCTGGGCATGACTCCTTGATTCACTACCCATAGGTCAAGCCACAGAAGAAAACAGATGAGGACACTGAATACATCTGTGAGCCCCTGGGAGCTCTCAGGTACCTATTCAGCACTACAAATGAGTGCCACTCTAGTGAACACCCCCAAAATCAAGTTTCAGGGGATAAGTACTCTCAGGATAGCTCTAAAGAGCCGACACAGCTTGGCAGGGGTTGTAGTCCAAAACAGACAGGAGATAGATCTTCTGGCCACTGAACACAGAGAGACTTGAGCCATTTTGAATGAGACATGCTGTTTCTGGGTAAATACCTCCAGCCAAGTTGAAGAAAGTCTCACAGTCCTCAAGAAAAACATTCAGATCCTACAGGATCTCAAAGAAGAGCTGGAGAGTCCTCAGATTGGCTACAGTCTCTCTTTGGGGGATCTTTCTCCTGGCCAGGGGAAATTTGGAGTTGGCTAATGCCCCTACTAACCTGCCTGCAATACAGGAGACCTGGGTTCAGTCCTTGGGTTGGAAAGATCCCCTAGAGAAGGAAATGGCAATGCACTCCAGTACTCCTGCCTGGAGAATTCCAGGAGGAGTTCTGACGGGCTATAGTCCATGGGATTGCAAAAGGTCAGACACGACTGGTGTGACTAACTTTCACTTTCCTACTAGCCCCTGTTATCACCATATTGATACTGCTTATGATTGCTCCAAGTATTATCAATTGTTTACCCATTTTGTCTCTGCCAAGGTCAACAAGCTACAAAATGCAGTGCTAGCTCAACAAGAATATATAAAACTACACCTGATCATGGAATATCTATCACTCACTCTTAGGCGAACACCACTATAAGGACTCTGAGGCTTGAGACTAGCAAGAGGAGGAGGCCCAATGCCCCTCACCATCCCATCTCAGTGGAAGGTAGCCAGAAAGACATTGACATCCCTGTTTCCGAAGAATTGGGCCTCCCGTCTCTTGTGTGGGGAATGTTAGGTAGCTAGAATAGGAAAAAATGACTCCAAAATAGCGATGGCTAAAAGACAAAGAAAGGGAAGATCCCACAAAAATGGAACAAAAGAAAATCCTTGGACCAGAGTGAGAACCTCAGGTGAAACAAACACACCCTCTTCCTGGCTAGCCCACTTTGCATAGGGCAGGATCAGTCGGGAGGAGACAAAATGTATAAAAAGAGGAAGCCAACACGGACTGAGGGACTGAGGTCTCTCTTTGGGAGTAAGCCTGCCTTCATGCCTCGAGGGTGTATTATCCTTTGTTTGCTAAATAAAATTCTGAGCTGTAACCTAGCTGTTACCCTGGTCTGCCATTTCAAATCTTTGTTGTGAGACAGAACCAAGGAAAATACACACTCTCCTGACAGCAGAGAGTTGGACACAACCGAGTGACTGAACTGAGAGGCACTATGACAGTTTTAAGGCACTGTCAAAAGACCAAGGAGTTGGTAGTGGCCTAATTCCTGGAAATCTCCACCCTTTCCCAAAAATAGTTGAAATAATCCTCCCACTCATTAGCATGTGAAATTACCCAACCTATAAAAACCAAGCACGTCCTATTTCACGGCCACATTCGCCCTCTGGGGTGGTCCACACTCTGTCTGTGGAGTGTGCTCCTCTCTGAATCTGAATAAATTCACTTCTTACCTATCACTTTGTTTCTCAAGGAATTCTTTCTGTGATGAGACATTAAGAATCCTATCTTCGTTAGGTCCTGAAACCAGGTACCATGGGTTTTGGTTGGGTTTGAGTCCCAGCACATGGGTTCAAGGCATAAACTGGGTTTTAACTGGGTTTGAGGCCTGGCCATGTGGGTTCAATTCCCAAATTGGGTTTTGGCTGGGTTCGAGTTTCAATCACATGGGTTCAAGTCCCACATTGGGTTCTGGCTGGGTTTGAGTTCCAGCACATAGGTTCAAGTCTCAATCTGATGTAAATGTTTTCACTAGCAGAGCAGTTGTGAACCAATAAGAGAACGTTCATCTCCAAGGCAAACCATTAAATATCACAGTAATCCAAGTCTATGCTCCAACCAGTAATGCTGAAGAAACTGAAGTTGAACGGTTCTATGAAGACCTACAAGGCCTTTTAGAACTAACTGCCAAAAAAGATGTCCTTTTCATTATAGGGGACTGGAATGCAAAAATAGGAAGTCAAGAAACACCTGGAGTAACAGGCAAATTTGGTCCTGGAATGCAGAATGAAAAAGGGCAAAGACTAATAGAGTTTTGCCAAGAAAATGCACTGGTCATAGCAAACACCCTCTTCCAGCAACACAAGAGAAGACTCTACACATGGACATCACCAGATGGTCAACACCAAAATCAGATTGATTATATTCTTTGCAGCCAAAGATGGAGAAGCTCTATACAGTCAACAAAAACAAGACCAGGAGCTGACTGTNGCCAACTTTTTCATTCTCTTCTTTCACTTTCATCAAGAGGTTTTTTAGTTCCTCTTCATTTTCTGCCATAAGGGTGGAGTCATCTGCATATCTGAGGTTATTGACATTTCTCCCAGAAATCTTGATTCCAGCTTGTGCTTCATCCAGCCCAGCATTCTCAAGATGTACTCTGAATTTAAGTTAAATAAGCAGAGTGACAATATACAGCCGTGACATACTCCTTTTCCTAGTTGGAGCCAGTCTGTTGTTCCATGTCCAGTTCTAACTGTTGCTTCCTGACCTGCATACAGATTTCTCAAGAGGCAGGTCAGGTGGTCTGGTATTCCCATCTTTTTCAGAATTTTCTACAGTTTATTGTGATCCACACAGTCAAAGGCTTTGGCATAGTCAATAAAGCAGAAATAGATGTTTTTCTGGAACTCTCTTGCATGATCCAACAGATGTTGGCAATTTGATCTCTGGTTCCCCTGCCTTTTCTAAAACCAGCTTGAACATCTGGAACTTCACAGTTCACATACTGTTGAAGCCTGCCTAAAGCGCTGGGCATTACTTTTTACTTCTATTGTGCCTGGAGGCCTCAGTCTTCAGGAAAAGTAGAAAGAGCCAACCAGTTCTTAAAATCGTAAAAATGATAATCCAGGAGACCTCCCTGGATGGAAGGAAGTTTTACCAATAACATTCCTCCACTCTTGTATTGCCCCTAAGAATAGTTTGGTGTTAGCTCTTATGAGATGCTATATTGGAGACCTTTTGTTTATGACAATGACCTCTTTCTAGATCCAGAGGCTCGGACCCTCTGGTCTTATACCATGTCCGTTGGACAATTCAAACAAGAAATATGCTTATGGTGTGTCAACCAGGACCCAAAGATTCTAAAGAGCCACCACTATATGCTCCAGGGACTCAAGTCCTAACTAAAGTCTGGAAAGATGGGTCTCCAAAGGCTCATCTCCAGCCCACATGGAAAGTCCCCTACCCTGTAATACTTTCTACCTCCACAGCAGTCAAAGTACCTGGGCATGACTCCTTGATTCACTACCCATAGGTCAAGCCACAGAAGAAAACAGATGAGGACACTGAATACATCTGTGAGCCCCTGGGAGCTCTCAGGTACCTATTCAGCACTACAAATGAGTGCCACTCTAGTGAATACCCCCAAAATCAAGTTTCAGGGGATAAGTACTCTCAGGATAGCTCTAAAGAGCCGACACAGCTTGGCAGGGGTTGTAGTCCAAAACAGACAAGAGACAGATTTTCTGGCCACTGAACACGGAGAGACTTGAGCCATTTTGAATGAGACATGCTATTTCTGGGTAAATACCTCCAGCCAAGTTGAAGAAAGTCTCACAGTTCTCAAGAAAAACATTCAGATCCTATAGGATCTCAAAGAAGAGCTGGAGAGTCCTCAGATTGGCTACAGTCTCTCTTTGGGGGATCTTTCTCCTGGCCAGGGGAAATTTGGAGTTGGCTAATGCCCCTACTAACCTGCCTGCAATGCAGGAGACCTGGGTTCAGTCCTTGGGTTGGAAAGATCCCCTAGAGAAGGAAATGGCAATGCACTCTAGTACTCCTGCCTAGAGAATTCCAGGAGGAGTTCTGACGGGCTATAGTCCATGGGATTGCAAAGGGTCAGACACGACTGGTGTGACTAACTTTCACTTTCCTACTAGCCCCTGTTATCACCATATTGATCCTGCTTATGATTGCTCCAAGTATTATCGATTGTTTACCCATTTTGTCTCTGCCAAGGTCAACAAGCTACAAAATGCAGTGCTAGCTCAACAAAAATATATAAAACTACACCTGATCATGGAATATCTATCACTCACTCTTAGACGAACACCACTATAAGGACTCTGAGGCTTGAGACTAGCAAGAGGAGGAGGCCCAATGCCCCTCACCATCCCAGCTCAGTGGAAGGTAGCCAGAAAGACATTGACATCCCTGTTCCCGAAGAATTGGGCCTCCCATCTCTTGTATGGGGAATGTTAGGTAGCTAGAATAGGAAAAAATGAGTCCAAAATAGCGATGGCTAAAAGACAAAGAAAGGGAAGATCCCACAAAAATGGAACAAAAGAAAATCCTTGGACCAGAGCGAGAACCTCAGGTGAAACAAACACACCCTCTTCCTGGCTAGCCCACTTTGCATAGGGCAGGATCAGTCGGGAGGAGACAAAATGTATAAAAAGAGGAAGCCAACACGGACTGAGGTCTCTCTTTGGGAGTCAGCCTGCCTTCATGCCTTGAGGGTGTATTATCCTTTGTTTGCTAAATAAAATTCTGAGCTGTAACCTAGCTGTTACACTGGTCTGCCATTTCAAATCTTTGTTGTGAGACAGAACCAAGGAAAATACACACTCTCCTGACAGCAGATAGTTGGACACAACCGAGTGACTGAACTAAGAGGCACTATGACAGTTTTAAGGCACTGTCAAAAGACCAAGGAGTTGGTAGTGGCCTAATTCCTGGAAATCTCCACCCTTTCCCAAAAATAGTTGAAATAATCCTCCCATTCATTAGCATGTGAAATTACCCAACCTATAAAAACCAAGCACGTCGTATTTCACGGCCACATTCGCCCTCTGGGGTGGTCCACACTCTGTCTGTGGAGTGTGCTCCTCTCTGAATCTGAATAAATTCACTTCTTACCTATCACTTTGTTTCTCAAGGAATTCTTTCTGTGATGAGACATTAAGAATCCTATCTTCGTTAGGTCCTGAAACCAGGTACCATGGGTTTTGGTTGGGTTTGAGTCCCAGCACATGGGTTCAAGGCATAAACTGGGTTTTAACTGGGTTTGAGGCCTGGCCATGTGGGTTCAATTCCCAAATTGGGTTTTGGCTGGGTTCGAGTTTCAATCACATGGGTTCAAGTCCCACATTGGGTTCTGGCTGGGTTTGAGTTCCAGCACATAGGTTCAAGTCTCAATCTGATGTAAATGTTTTCACTAGCAGAGCAGTTGTGAACCAATAAGAGAACGTTCATCTCCAAGGCAAACCATTAAATATCACAGTAATCCAAGTCTATGCTCCAACCAGTAATGCTGAAGAAACTGAAGTTGAACGGTTCTATGAAGACCTACAAGGCCTTTTAGAACTAACTGCCAAAAAAGATGTCCTTTTCATTATAGGGGACTGGAATGCAAAAATAGGAAGTCAAGAAACACCTGGAGTAACAGGCAAATTTGGTCCTGGAATGCAGAATGAAAAAGGGCAAAGACTAATAGAGTTTTGCCAAGAAAATGCACTGGTCATAGCAAACACCCTCTTCCAGCAACACAAGAGAAGACTCTACACATGGACATCACCAGATGGTCAACACCAAAATCAGATTGATTATATTCTATGCAGCCAAAGATGGAGAAGCTCTATACAGTCAACAAAAATAAGACCAGGAGCTGACTGTTGCTCAGATCATGAACTCCTTATTGCCAAATTCAGACTGAAATTGAAGAAAGTAGGGAAAACTGCTAGACCATTCAGGTATGACCTAAATCAAATCCCTTATGATTATACAGTGGAAGTGAGAAATAGATTTAAGGGCCTA
>SJYX01004768.1:173366-184124 GCA_006410675.1 Oreotragus oreotragus
AGGGAAAACAAATTTTATTAAAACTATGCAAGCCAGGAGACAGTAGAGTGATATCTTTAAGCAGTTGAAAGAAAAAAATATATATTCAGCAAAAGAAGCTTTCAAACATGAGAAAGAAAGACTTTCTCAGACTAACCAAAACTGAAGGAATTAATTTCCATCAGATCCACTCCATAAGCAATGTTAAAATTTCTTCAAGCAGAAGGAATATGATAGCAGACTGAAACCTGGATCTATGCTAAGGAATGAAGAGTGAAAGCAAGGAATAGAAGGGAATGTTCTTAACCTGTGAAGGTTAACTACAAGCCACGCCCCCACAACCCAAGTTAACATTATACTTAGTGATAAAAGCCTGAACGCTTTCTCCCTAAGACCTCAGCAAGGCAGGATGCTTTCTCTCACCATTCTTGGTCAACATTGAACACTGAAATCCTAGCCAATGTTATATGACAATAAAAAATAAAAAGAATGCAGATTAAAATGGAAGAAACTGAACAGTCTCTGTGTAATTTTCTATATAGAAAATCTCAAAGAAACCAGAAAAGAAGCCTCCTAGAATTAATCACTGAGTTTAGTAAGGTAGGAAGATGTGAGATCAAGAAACAAAATAAATTTCAAATCTATACAATAGTGGTGAGCAATTAGAATTTGAAGTAAAAACAGCATTTACAATAGTAGCCAAAAATTATATCCTTAAGGTATAAATCTAATGAAATATATTCAGGACATGTATACTGGCATTTCATCAGGATGGCTTTTTAATCAGTGAAAGAAATCAAAGAAGACCTAAAGGTAATATGGTGCTTATGGATTTAAAGACCTGATATTATTTAATTACTTCATATTAAGTAATGTTCCTATTACTTAGAAGCCAATTTTCCCCACATCCAAGGACAAAGGAGAAGCCCCCAATAAGACAGTAGGAGGGGCAAAAGCACATTTAGAATCAAACACTAAACCTGACCACTTGACTTTACATTCCAGGATATCTGGCTCTAGGTGAGTAATCACACCATCATGGTTATCTGAGTCATTAAGATATTTTTTGAATAGTTCTTCTATGTATGTATTCTTTCCACCTCTTCTTAATATCTACTGTTTCTGTTAGGGCCATACCATTTTTGTTCTTTATTTTGCCCATCTTTGCATGAAACATTCCCTTGGTATCTCTAATTTTCTTGAAAAGATCTCTAGTCTTGCCCATTTTATTGTTTTCCTCTATTTC
Organism: Oreotragus oreotragus; assembly: GCA_006410675.1. Lineage (NCBI taxonomy): Eukaryota > Metazoa > Chordata > Mammalia > Artiodactyla > Bovidae > Oreotragus > Oreotragus oreotragus. Next base: position 174,592 of record SJYX01004768.1, read on the forward strand.
TTTGCATTGATCACTTAGGAAAACTATCTTGTCTCTCCTTGCTATTGTTTGGAACTCTGCATTCAGATGGATAGATCTTTCCTTTCCTTTTTTTCTTTGGCTTTCACTTCTCTTCATTTCTTAGGCATTTGTAAGGCCTCCTCAGACAACCATTTTGCCTTTTTGCATTTCTTCTTGAAGATGGTTTTGATCACCACCTTCTATACAATGTCACGAACCTCCATCCATAGTTCTTCAGGCACTCAGAGCCTGAAGAACCCTTGAATCTAATTGTCACTTCCAGTGGGGATATGGAAGTGCGGGAATAGAAAATCACCAACAGATCTTCAGTAAGAGTTGTGTCAGGGATCATCTACAATGAAAGCTAAAATTATGTATAAGGAACAATCAAAAGGGTCATACTTTGACCAAGTAATCTCACTTGAGAGATTCCAGCTTAAGGAAAGATTCTGCAATGTGACATGTTCATGCAAACGTTATTTGGAAAATTTAAAAAGAAAAGTAACTTGTGTTCAACAATACAGAAATGCTTAATCAAATTAAACAATATGCACTCAATAGAAAATTACACAGCCATTAATCCCACTGCTGGGCATACACACCGAGGAAACCAGGATAGAAAGAGACACATGTACCCCAATGTTCATTGGAGCACTGTTTATAATAGCCAGGACATGGAAACAACCTAGATGTCCATCAGCGGATGAATGGATAAGAAAGCTGTGGTATATATACACAATGGAGTATTACTCAGCCATTAAAAAGAATACATTTGAATCAGTTCTAATNACTGCATTTTGCATTCTTTTGTTGGCTATCAGGGCTACTCCATTTCTTCTAAGGTATTCTTTCCCACAGTAGTATATATAATGGTCATTTGAATTAAATTCATCCATTTCAGTCCATTTTAGCTCACTGACTCCTAAAACATTGATGTTCACTCTTGCCACCTGCTGTTTAACCACTTCCAATTTACATTGTTTCATGGTCCTAACATTTCATTTTTTTTTTCTTTTTTGGGGGGGGGGGTTTATTTTTTATTTATTTATTTTTTAGAACTTCCATTTTACTTTATTTTACTTTACAGTACTTTATTGGTTTTGGCATACATTGACATGAATCTGCCACGGGTGTACACGAACTATGCAATATTATTCTTTGCAGCATCAGACTTGACTTCTATCACCAGTCACATCCACAACTGGTCTTTGTTTTTGCTTTGGCTCCATCTGCTTCATTCTTTCTGGAGTTATTTCTCCACTCTTCTCCAGTAGCATTTTGGGAACGTACTGACCTGGGAAGTTCATCTTTCAGTGTCATACCTTTTTGCCTTTTCATACTGTTGATGGGGTTCTCAAGGCAAGAATACTGTAGCGGTTTGCCATTCCATTCTCCAGTGGACCAAATTTAGACAGAACTCTCCACCATGACCCCATCTAGTCAAAGCTATGTTTTTCCAGTAGTCATGCATGGATGTGAGAGCTGGACCATAAAGAAAGCTAATCAACAAAGAATTTATGCTTTTGAACTGTGGTGTTGGAGAAGACTCTTGAGAGTCCCTTGGACTGCAAGGAGATCCAACCAGTCCATTCTAAAGGAAATCAGACCTGAACATTCATTGGAAGGACTGATGTTGAAGCTGAAGCTCCAATACTTTGGCCACCTGATGCGAAGAACAGACTCACTGGAAAAGACCCTGATGCTGGGAAAGATTGAAGGCAGGAGGAGAAGGAGATGACAGAGGATGAGATGGTTGGATGGCATCACCGACTTGATGGATATGAGTTTGAGCAAGCTCTGGGGGTTGGTAATGGACAGGAAAGACTGACATGCTGCTGTCCATGAGTTGCAAAGAGTTGGACACGACTGAACTGAACTAAACTGAATTTCCCCCAATTTTGGAACAATTTAAGTAATGAAATAGATAACCATATTATTGAATTATAACTTCATGATACCCATAAGCTCACATTGATATGGATAAGTGACTGAATGCATTAAGAAACAGGGGAGAGTGGAAAGCTCTTCCTTACAGAACAATTCCAGGTAACAAATGTGGAAGGAATGGGGGAAATAGAATATCACCAATAGATCCCCAGTAAGAGCTGTGTCAGGGAAAATCTACAATAACTGCTAAAATTATGTGTAAGGAACAATCAAAAAGGTCATGTTTTGACCAAGTAATCTTCCTTAAGAGATTGCAACTTAAGGAAAGACTCTGAAATGTGACATGTTCATGGAAGTGCTATTTGGAACATTTAAAAAGGAAAGTAACTTGTGTTCAACAATAGGAAAATGCTTAATCAAATTAAACAATATGCACTCAATAGAAAATTACACAGCCATTAAGAATCTAATTTATAAAGGCTACTGAATAGTAGAGAAAATATATAACAATGTAAGCTAGAATTTTCTATAATATATGATTATAAATCATTTTAACAATACAAAAAAAACCCTCAAATGAAATATACAAAAGAAACAACAATGTTTTTGTTACAGTCAAAATTTTTTCTTTTTCAAAATTATTTGTCACATCAAGTGGTTTGGTTAATTACTTTTGTAATTAAAAAATATTTGGAAACAATTTGATTTCTTTTATATAATATGAATTTTAGGTAATTCTGTTAATTATTCAAACAGAACTTCAACTCCAGTAAAAAGGGCCACGTCAATTACTTCTTTATATTCCCCATAGAGCTTAGTTGCAAGTCTTGATATACAGAATAATCTCAATCAGCATTTTCATACTAATTGATTTCCAATATCATTGCTATCAGTGTCACCTCAAAAACATATAGTGCTTGTTTCTCCTCAAGTGACAGCTTTTATCTTGTCAATGGGGAACCAGGATTCCCAACCTCACCTGGTAGTAATGAGGTGGAACTCCCTATCCCCTGCCAGGCAGTGTGAAAGGAGGGCTGCCAAGTCACAAGATTTAAATAAGTCTAGAGTTTGTTCTTAAGTTTTCTTTTTATCTCCGAAATATTCTGGGCTGGGAACCAGGGAGAACGGCAACCTGGAACCATCAACAGGCAAAAAAAAAAAAAAAAGGAAGGAATGAAGGGAGGCAGGGAGATGGGGAGCAGGAGAGAAGGATGAAAGAAGAGAGGGGAGAAAAGTTTGCTCCACTTCATGTGTACGCACAGAACTTTAACTCAAGGAGGTGACTGAGTGATGACGTGGAGAGGTGAATGCCACTGAAAGAAGATTTAGTTATGTACAGCTTCTGAGAGAAAGAGGCATGCCATGCTACAGAGGGCCTGTGGGGAAGCACCAGTGTGGGTCAGGTGGCAAAAGGAACAAAGGGAAATTCTAGGCTGAGCCTTTACTGGGGTTTCCAAGAGAAACAAGACAAGACAAAGTAAACAGCTTAGGGCTGGCAAGTCTGAATAACTACAGCAGGCTCTGAGATAGTGGTTGGCCCTGGGGTGATTTAGGGCAGGTAGATTTAGGGCCGTGTCAGCATTTGATCAGGAGGTGGTTCAGAGCATAGGCTCTGAATCTTAGGGAAGATGTAAACAATTTAGCCATTAGTTTTGTCCTGCAATTAATGGATGCCAAATAGAAAACTACAGACTCTAAGAAAACACAGAACCTCTGCCCAAAGTTCCAGGAAGGGAAAGCCCAGAAGGAAGATAAATCCTTGTGGCAGCAGTGTCCTGACCTGCCTGAAATAGTAGCTACAACAGATCCCAGGTAGTTCAAACCATGACCACCCCTTCCCTCATCCATCAGGAACACAAGGGGTCAATCTGCCAGCAGCAGAATCTGAGCAAGCCAAACCAGCCCCTGCCAGAAGCAGGTGTGCCCTCTGCTTGCACAGATGGTGTCAGCAGTCTTGGTGTCTGCTCCTCTACCCAGCAGTAGAAAGCAATGCAGCACTAGTGTCTCCCAATCCTCCACCCAACAGCAGAGAACCTCCCAGACCCCATGGTTCCAGCCCTTTCCAGTGGCAGAACATGGCCCAGGTAAGCACCTCTTTCTGTCAATGGCAATGGCAGAGAGAGCGAGTGAGAAGCCCACCAGCACTGGGTCATTGGAAAACAGCCAGGGGAAGTACTCTCTTTCCTACGGGTTGGGATTCCTATATCCACCTAACAAAGCCAGGAAGCCCAGGGAAGCCATTTCTGGACACTGCAGACAGTACTAACAAGGATCAAGGGAGAACTCAAGCAGAAGAGTTAAAAAATCAGAACAGCATTGCAAAGGTTCAGAAAACTGAATTGTCATTGGAACTGCAACCAATAAAATAGTCCAGACCTACAAACTAAATATAAATAGGGAAAATTCTTCCTAAAGGGATATAAATAGGATCAAGAGTGTCTTAACATACTATCCAGACTGCATGGAGCACAATAAAACATCCTTGTCATTCCAAGAACCACAATTAAGTGAGAAGCCACAACTTAAGTGGGAAAAAACATTAAGTTGATACAACTACTGAAAGGAATCAGAACAATTGGTAAAAGATTTTGAAGCAGCCAACATAAAACTGTTTCAACAAGTACTCATAAATATACTTGAAACAAATGGAAAAACTGTAAAACCTCAAAAAAGGGTTATAAAAAGAAACAAGTGGAAATAAATAAATTCCATTTATTTATTGAATTGAAATAAAACTGAATATGTAGGTTAAACAGAAGAATGAAGGGAACAAAAATAGAATCAGGGAACTTGAGGACAAGTTAATAGAATTCTGAATAACAGAGAAAACATTGAAAAAAGTCCTCATAGACTCAGGGACATTTATGTCATTGAAGTCTTAGAAGAAGAGGAGAAACAGGAAGGACTGAAACAGTTTTAAACAAATAATGCCTGAATGGTTCTCAGATTGGGCAAGAGACAAACTATACATTAAAGAAGCTGAATGAATTATAAATAGGAAAAAGTGAAAAGAAACCCAACCAAAATACATCATAATTAAGCTTCTGAAACCAAATTGAAACCAAAGGAAAAAAACTCTTAAAGCAACCAGAAGAAAGCGTCCACCTATTACCTATAAAGGAAAGCTAATTTGAAAGACAACATTTTCTTACATGAAGTCACAGAGGCCGAATAAAGTGATGGATTTCTCAAGTGCTGTTAAAAGAACACTTAACTGAGATTCAATATCCATTTGAACACATTCAGTAATGAATAAGATGAGGGAAAATTAAGAGAATTTGCTGCTAGCAGATCATTTAAAAATGTCTAAATTAAACTCTCCAAAAGAAAAGAAAATGATTATAAAAGAAGGCTTGAAACTTTTGAAAGGAAAGAATGACAGAATAGGCAAAAACAGAGGTAGATATAATAGACTATCTTCATGAATTTAATAAAGCATACTTGATTGTTGAAGTAAAAACTGTAATTTTATCTGTTATGGTGCTCAGTGTATATGGAGGAAATAGTTGAGACAATTATACTTTAAAAGACACGTTGATAAAGGGATGTAAACAGAAAGTTTCAGTACTCCACAATAAAGGACAGAAACAGCAAGGACTTAACAGAAGCAGAAGAGATTAAGAAGAGGTGTCAAGAATATGCAGAAAAACTGTACAACAAAGGTCTTAATGACCTGGATAACCACAATGGTGTGGTCACTCACCTAGAGCCAGATATGCAGGAGGATGAAGTCAAGTGGGTCTTTGGAAGAATTACTACAAACAAAGCTAGAAGAGGTGATGGAATTTCAGCTGACCTGTTTCAAATCCTAAAAGATGATGCTGTGAAAGTGCTGCACTCAATATGCCAGCAAATTTGGAAAACTCAGCAATGGCCACAGGACTGGAAAAGGTCATTTTTCATTTCAATCTCAAATAAGGGCAATGCCAAAGAATGTTCAAATTACCACACAATTGCACTCATTTGACATGCTAGCAAGTTAATGTTCAAAATCCTTCAAGCTAGGCTTTAATAGTTTGTGAACCAAGAACTTCCAGATGTATAAGTAGGATTTAGAAAAGGCAGAGGAACCAGAGATCAAATTGTCAACATTCAGTGGATCATAGAAAAAGCAAGAGAATTCCAGAAAAACATACTTCTGCTTCATTGACTATGCTAAAGCCTTTCACTGTGTGGATCACAACAAACTGTGGGAAAATCTTAAAGAGATGGGGATACCAGACCACTTAGCTGCCTCATGAGAAATCTGTATGTAGGTCAAGAAGCAACAGTTAGAAACAGAAATGAAACAACTGACTGGTTCCAAATTGGGAAAGGAGTGTGTCAAGGCTGTATATTGTCACCCTCCTTATTTAACTTATATGCAGAATACATTATGCAAAATGCCAGGTTGGATGAAGCACAATGTGGACTCAAGATTGCTGGGAGAAATATCAACAGTCTGAGCTATGCAGATGATACCACCCAAATAGCAGAAAATGAAGAAGAACTAAAAAGCCTCCTGATGAAGGTGAAAGAGGAGAGTGAAAAAGCTGGCTTAAAACTCAATATTCAAAAAACTAAGATCATAGCATCTGGTCCCATCACTTCATAGCAAATAGATAAATAAAAAATGGAAACAGTGGCAATTTTATTTTCTTGGGCTCCAAAATCACTGCGGACAGTGACTGCAGCTATGAAATTAAAAGTAGCTTGGAAGAAAAGCTGTGACAAACCTAGACAGCATATTAAAAAGCAGAGACATCATTTTGCTGACAAAGGTCCGTATAGTCAAAGCTATGGTTTTTCTAGTAGTCATATACAGATGTGAGAATTGGACCATAAAGAAGTCTGAGCACCAAAAAATTGATGCTTTTGAATTGTGGTGCTGAGAAGACTCTTGAGAATCCCTTGGACAGCAAGGAGATCCAACTAGTCAATACTAAAGGAAATCAAGGCTGAATATTCGTTGGAAGGACTGACACTGAAGCTCCCGTACTTTGGTCACCTGATGCCAGGAACTGACTTGTTGGAAAAGACCCTGATGCTGGGAAAGATTGAGGGCAGGAGGAGAAGCAGATGACAGAGGATGAGATGGCTGCGTGGCATCACTGACTCAATGGACATGAATTTGAGCAATCTCAGAGAGATAGTGAAGGGCAGGGAAGCCTGGTGCACTGTAGTCCATGGGGCTCCAGAGTCAGACATGACTTAGTGGCTGAACAACAACTCCACTAGAAATGGTAAAATGTCTCTACAGCATGCAGTTTTTTGTTAACATGTGTATATGGTAGTATCCAGAGTAACTTTTAAAGAAAACTGTATAAAGAGATATACTCAAAAACAGTATGAGAAGAGTTGACTCATTGGAAAAGACTCTGATGCTGGCAGGGATTGGGGGCAGGAGGAGAAGGGGACGACCAAGGATGAGATGGTTGGATGGCATCACTGACTCGATGGACGTGAGTCTGAGTGAACTCCGGGAGATGGTGATGGACGGGGAGGCCTGGCGTGCTGCGATTCATGGGGTCGCCAAGAGTCGGACACGACTGAGCGACTGAACTGAACTGAACTGAAAATGTTCAAGTAATCCCCAGGAAGGCAAGAGAAGAAAAACAGTGAAACAGAAAACAATACAGTAGCAGGGCTTCCCTGGTGGTCCAGTGGTTAAGAATCTGTCTTGCAAGCAAGGGACACCAGTTCGATCCCTGGCTCAGGAAGATCACATGTGCCACAGAACAACTTAGCCCAAGGGCCACAGTTCTGAACCAGTGCTTTAGAGTTCATGAGCCACAACTGTTGAGCCCATCTGTTGCAACTACCGAAACTGAGCCAGTGATCCACAAGAGACGCCACCACAGTGAGAAGCCCTTGCAACGCAACTAGAGAGTAGATCCCATTCACTGCAACTAGAGAAAATCTGTATGCAGGAACAAAGACCACAGCCAAAAATAAATAAATCTTAAAAAAAAGAATAACATAGCAAATTCAAGCCCTAACATACCAATGATGGTTTTAATGGAAAAAGTCTAAATACAAAATTTAAAAGACAGTTTGGCATAGTGGATAAAACCAATATAATATTGTAAGGTATTAGCCTCCAATTAAAATAACTAAGTTTATATTAAAAAATAAAATTAAAAAAATGATCCAACTATATATGCTGTCTAGAAAAAGTAAACTTCAGAGAAAAGCAGTTATCAGAGGTAAAGAATGAAATTTAATCACGATGAAAGAAACAGATCCAGTAGAAAGACCTAATAAGTATATATGCAACATACAGCAGTGCTTCAACCTACATGAAACCAAAACACAGTTCAAACAAGAAATAGAAAAGTCTATAATTATATTTGGGGACTACAAAGTTATCAGCAATTTATAGAATGACTAGACCAAAAAAAGCAAAGATGTAGGATAATTGAACAACACAATCAGTCAACAAGATTTAATTGACATTTTTAGGACATTTCACAAAACGTCAGTAGAATACATACATATTCTTTTTAAACACCCATGGAACATGTGCCAAGACAGACCTTCTCCTAAGTCACAAAATATAAGAAATTTGAAACAACTGATATCATAGAGTGTTCTCTAACCATGTTAGAATCAACTGGAAATAAACAACAGAAAAATAAGAAAATGCTCTAACAGTTGGAAAAACAAAAAACAAAAACCACATTTCCATGAGTCAAAGAGGAAGTTTCAAGGAAAATTTTAAAAATACACAGAACTGAACAAAAATGAAAATACAACATATCAAAAGCTAAAACAGTGCTGAGACAGAAATTTGTAGCACTAGATTCTTACATTAGAAAAAGGAAAATTCTCAAATCTCTAAGTTCCTACCTTAAGAAACTAGGAAAAATAAGAGCAAAATAAATCTGAAGTAAGCAAAAGGATATAATTTTAAAAGTAAAATTCAAAAAAATTAAAACAGGACAAAATGAAGCAATTCAGTGAAACCAAAACTTTTTTTTTTTTAATCGGAGAAGGCAATGGCACCCCACTCCAGCACTCTTGCCTGGAAAATCCCATGGATGGAGGAGCCTGGTAGGCTGCAGTCCATGGGGTCGCTAAGAGTCAGGCACGACTGAGCGACTTCACTTTCGCTTTTCACTTTCATGCATTGGAGAAGGAAATGGCAAACCACTNTCCAGCACTCTTGCCTGGAAAATCCCATGGATGGAGGAGCCTGGTAGGCTGCAGTCCATGGGGTCGCTAAGAGTCAGGCACGACTGAGCGACTTCACTTTCGCTTTTCACTTTCATGCATTGGAGAAGGAAATGGCAAACCACTCCAGTGTTCTTGCCTGGAGAATCCTAAAGACAGTGGCCCCCGTCTATGGGGTCACACAGAGTCGGACACAAATCAATTGCTAAACCTCTAGCAAAACCAATGAAAATATAGAAAGAATGCATACACACACAAAACCAAATTCCAGAATGAAACAGGAGCTATCATGATACATTCTGCAATTCTTAAAGGGGTAATAAGAGAATATTACAAATAATTTTAGGCTCATAAACTCAATATTGAGCAAATGGACCAATTCCTCAAAAAATACAAACTACCAAAACTCAACCAAGAATAAATAAACTGAATAATCCAATAATCCATTAAGGCAACTGAATTATTATTATAAACCTGGAAACAATCTTCAGGCC
>SJYX01004768.1:197772-212726 GCA_006410675.1 Oreotragus oreotragus
TGCCAAAGCCTTTGACTGTGTGGATCACAATAAACTGTGGAAAATTCTGAAAGAGATGGGAATACCAGACCACCTAACCTGCCTCTTGAGAAATCTGTATGCAGGTCAGGAAGCAACAGTTAGAACTGGACATGGAACAACAGACTGGTTCCAAATAGGAAAAGGAGTACGGCAAGGCTGTATATTGTCCCCCTGCTTATTTAAATTATATGCAGAGTACATCATGAGAAACGCTGGACTGGAAGAAACACAAGCTGGAATCAAGATTGCCGGGAGAAATATCAATAACCTCAGCCCATCATACTAGGTTCAGTTTAGATAGTTTTCCTCCAGAAAGCTGCCCCTGCTTCACTTAAAGAGACCTTTTCCATCCTGCACAGCACTGTGTGCTACTCTCCTAGAGCATTCACTAGAGTGTCTTATAACTGCTTGCTATCAATTCTGAATCCCCCATTAGTGTGGTAGCAGGATTCTGACCCCAGGCTTTTGCCTTGGGGATTATGTCCATGAATATGTTATGTTATAGGATAGAAAGGATTTTAAAGATATAATTAAGATTACTAATCAGCTGACAACAAGATAAAGAGATTACTTGGGCAGGCCCAAAGTAATCATATGCTTAAAAGCAGAAGAGGAAGGCAGAGTCTTGGGGGCAGAAGTCAGATTCTGAACGTGACAAAGCTCCGACATGCCCTTGCTGCTCTAAGCTGCAGGAGCTACAGTACAAGCAACAAAGCTGTGTAAAGAATTTTATGATTCCAGAGACACTGTGCTATTTGAGGAGTATGAGGTACATGCATATGTTGAGAGCTGGGGGAGATTTCCCTGGGGCACTCCCACACCACTGCACCCACAGCATGCTGCAGGCAAATACAGCATCCTTCAGTCCCATTGCCTAAACCCAGCTCTACCTAGAGTGGATTGTGTGAGCTGCAGAGTCCTTCCCTACTCTTGACTCTGGTTTAATCCAGAGAAAGGAGCACATTTCTTCTCATCTGTCTACCTGTCATTCTCCTGTCTCTCGCACCTGCCACCTTCCTCTCAGATGTGTGTCCTGGTCTTGAAGGGTCTGTCCTCTCTACTTTCTCCCTCTTCTCAGATCAACTCATCAACCTAGTCAGTACTGCCCCTTCATGAAGCTCTCCCAGACTCAAATCCATAATTACTCTTCCTTCCTTCATTTACCAATTTATTCATTCACCTTCTGGAATTGAGTTTCTCTTCCATGCCAGGTTCTGAGTTTGGCACTAGGATATGCAGAAAAATACAGAATTCATGTGCACTTCCCCCTTAGACTCCATGATCTGGGCAAGTGTTTGACTTCGTTCATCCTGGCCCATACTTGTGGAAGGCCCATTCCCAGGCCTCCAGGAAGGACTGACATAGTGTGTGTAAACATGCAGCACAGGGCACTTCACCTGAACGTGCTCTGGCCCCATCAGCCCACCTGCTGAGGGCTCGGCTGTGTCTACTTCTTACCTTCAACCCAGGACAGTATTCAGAAGAGCTATCCATGTTCCTGGCCCAACTAGGGCTCTAACCTGGGGGCATAATAATAACAGTTTTATGTCCATAGCACAGGGGGAAAATGTGGATAGAATGAAACAACTACCCTACAAATAAAAGAAAAAAAATTTTTTTTTCTATTTGGGTATTTAAATATTAATCTCAGCATACACACACAGAATCCTCTATTCTTTTTGGACTTGTATATTTCTTCTGGCACATTCACCATACAGTTAATAGAGTGGTTCATTTAGTTTCTTAAATTTAAAAAAACAAACACAGCTAAAACAGGTCTTGTGTGCCTGACAGTTTGCTATCTGTGTATTCATTATCTCACTTGATCTTTACAATCACACTGTGTTTTATTGCCATCCCCTATTTTGAATTAGCAGCAGCATGGTGTTTCAGAAAAATTAAAAGACTGTTTTGAGAAGGAGCTAACACCTAACTGTAGGTCTGTGGGAAAGGCATTTGACTTGCTTGAACCTCAGTTTTCTTTTCTGTAAGACAGAGGGAAAACAAGCTAGACCATGTATGCATGTTTGAGCATTACATGAAATAGTAGGTATAAAACGCCCAGCAAACAGTATGTATTCAATGATATTGGATTTTTTATCCTTTTTCTAAAACTAACACAAGTGATGCTGGGGAAAAGTTAGCAAGTCTGCAGGGTGGCCAGATCTCCAACCCCCTGCTTCCAAGGTCACTGTTCTTCAATGCTGCTCTATATGGACTGTCTCCTCCTGTCCCCACATGACCACCCAGGAAAGCAAGCCTTTGGGTGTCAGGAGGCCCTGTGCTCCCAGACTACAGCCAGCCCACCTAAGCTGCTGCAATTCACTTACCCAAACACTGCTTGTCCTTTGTTTCATAGGAGGCAAAGGACACACAGGTTTTACTGAGTGTGCTGTTGGTTAAAAAAACAAGGCCATGCTCAAGGGCACACAGGAAGTACACTGTTGCAGGAATGTTTGCCTCCTGTTGGCATTAGGGTATGGTAGCTGCCATTTATGGGGTTCTCTCTGTGTGCCCCAAACTTTATATTCTTCCTTTCACTGACATCCTACAGGAATTACAGCTGACCCTTGAACAACATGAGTTTGAATTGCAGAAGTCCACTTCTATGTGGAACCTTTTCCAGTAGATATGCACTAAGGTTGGTTGAATCCATGGATCTGGAACCTTGGATGAGTGGCCAACTGTGAAGCTACATTCAATTTGCAACTGCTTGGAGGGTCGGTGCCCCGAATGCCTCCATTGTTCAGAGTCAACAGTATATTCCACTTTCCTTCTATATCCTGGAGATCAGGACCATCAGACCAACAACAATTTAGCACCTGTTACATGCCAGGCAATTTACCCACCACCCTGGAATATGGTTGTCATTTTTCCATACAGACTTAAATTCCACTGAACCAGCATACAGGCCCTGTCATGAGCAGCTGCCAGTGCAGACCCACAAGGAGCTGAGGACTCTGTTGACCATGGACAATCCTAGATGTGGATGCTGTTCATGGTCTCCAAGGCCCACCCTTAAGCCATCTTCCCCAGGCCTGGGTTCTCTTTGCAAATGCATCCCCATTTGCTAAGTAATATTTGGTTCTAAAATATCATTAGTATGATGGTTCATTTTATGTATCAACTTGAGAGGACTAAGGGTGAAACATTATTTCTGGATGAATCTGTGAGGGTGTTTCTGGAAGAGATTAGCATTTGAATGGGTAGACTGAGTAAAGAAGGTTGGTCTCACCAGTGTGGACAGGTGGTATCCAACCTTTTGAGGGCCTGAATAGAACAAAATGGGAGAGAATGGGTGATTGACTCTCTCTGCTTGAGCTGAGACATCTACCTCTTCCTGCCCTCAGGTATTGGCACTCTGGTTCTCAGGTATTTGGACTCAGACTGGGATTTACACTGTCAGCTCCCTGATTCTTGGGCCATTGAACTTGGACTGAATTAAACCACTGGCTTTACTGGTTCTCCAATTGCAGGCAGCAAATTGTGGGGCTTCTCAGCCTCCATAACCACATGAAGCAATACCTATAATAAATCTCCTTTCATATGTATCTCCATATATACTATTGGTTCTGTTTCTTTGGAGAACCCTGGTAAACACAATTCAGTCAGTCAGTTCAGTCACTCAGTTGTGTCCAACTCTTTGCGACCCCATGGACAGCAGCACATACAATTAATATGGTTTAAAAAAAAAAAAAAAAGCGAAGATTGCCAGTAAAATAGAGGCAGCATTACAGAAAGAAGAAAGCTTTATATCCAAGTTCGGATGTGTATTTGCTATGGGTCAGTTAATTATTCTCTCTAAGCCTCCTATTTGGTCAGCTGCAAAATGAGATTCTCATCTCAGGCTGTTATGAAGATTAAATTAGGTACCTGGAAGATAGTATGTACTCACTGAAGAGTAGTTTCCTTCTGATATACACACACCGTCCATACATTGCAGGCATTGCACAATCAAATATTGTAATGGTTATGGACCATGGAGAAGGCAATGGCAACCCACTCCAGTACTCTTGCCTGGAAAATCCCATGGATGGAGGAGCCTGGTAGGCTGCAGTCCACGGGGTCGCACAGAGTTGGACATGACTGAAGCGACTTAGCAGCATGGACCATCACTGCCAGGAGAATAGTTTCTGCTGGGACACCAACAAATAGGGTCTATTCTACATAAAAACTCTCCCATTCACCAGCTTAGATGGCTCCATGCAACACAAGTGATGGTAAGTTCAGGCTATTGCAAGTATTACAGTAAAGGAGAAATAACAAAAGATCATCTACTAACATTTATATGAAGTACCACATTTTATAGCACTTTAGATTAAAAATAATTGAAAATAAGAGACTATAGAAGAGCAAAATCCTATAATTCAATGTAAAAAGAGAATAGCAGTCTTTTAAATAAATGGTACTAGAACCATAACCATATGCCAAAATGCAAAATATACACAACTCCCCACCTAATATCATACGTAAAGTTTACTCAAAATAGACCATACATCTAAGTGTCGGAGCTAAATCATAAAACTCCTTGAAATAAATATAACAAAATATTTATGGTCTTGAATGAAGCAAATAAGATGCAAAAATTTGAAACCCTAATTCAAATGTTAAACTTCTGCTGTTTAAAAGTCACTATTAAAGAAATGAAAAAATAAGCCATAGACTGGTAGACAATATTTGAAAAGTATACATTTGACAAGGAATTGTATCCAGACTATACAAAGATCTCTTACAGCTCAATAATAAGACAAACAACTCAATAAAAACATGGGGAAAAAAAGCTTGAAGAGATATTTCATTAAGAAGATTATACAGACGGCAAGTGAGCACCCAGAATGATGCAGCATCATTAATAATCAGGGAAATATAAATGAAACCATGATGAGATACCCGTTTACACCCATGGGAATGACTGAATAAAAAATTGATGATACCAAGTGAGGCAAGTGTCTGGAGCAAGCAGAGCTCTCACACACTGATGGTGGCAATGTAAAATGGCATTTGGCAGTTTTTTTTATAAAGTTTAAGAATGCTTACTCTGTGACCTAGCAATTCTCTTCTTAGGTTAAAAAAAAAAAAAGGTGGTGGTAGGAACGATGTCTACATAAAGATACAGATGTATTCATAACAGAAGTTCATAGAAGTATTCATAACCAAACTAGCAAGAGTTCAAATATTCACAGACTAGTGTGGCAAACAACAGTGACACCCCGTGGAACACGACTCAGCCACAACAAAGGAACAGATTTCTCATGCTCACACATGTGGCTGATTCCCAGAAGCAGTGTATTAAGTGGAAGAAGTCAGGGCATCAAAGGCTCTACACTCTACCATTTCATTCATGTGAAAGTCCAGAGTGAAAGGAGACCAAGAGTGGCAAGAGGTGAGATGGATATTTACTAGGCAGGGGCAGAGGGGAGCTCTGTTGCAAGGAGAAAGGTTCTATGCAATGACTGTAGAGATAACTATGCAAAGTGTACACATTTGCCAAAACTCATCAAACTGTACACTTACAGGTGGTGAATTCTATTGTATATAAATTATACCCCCAAAGCTAATTTTTTTTAAAAGTTATAATCTCTAGGGAAAATCTCCAGGAAAGGAATAACAGAAGAAGCTAATGGAGGGGGAAAGGACCTTGAACAACTGCACATGTAGGGACTGAACTTGGTCGGCCTATAAGCCTGGGAACCTGCCCACCCTTGCCTGGAAAGAAAGCCGTTCAGGGAGCTGCGGAAGATGGCATCGGGGACAGGGCAAAACCCAGACTAGGGGAAATTGTTAAGGATTCACACCAGCTCTTCCCCTCCAGAAAAACAGTTGCTTTTTCTAAAAATCAGAAAGGCAAATAGATGCTTCATTATGCAAACAAAGCCGAGAATGCAGAAGGAAATGAAATGATAGGAAAATTGCCTGCCTCTCCATCCCTGCTCTTTCCCAAGCCCCTCCCAGGGGTGACCTCTATGGGCAGGGACCTGCCCCTCACCTGCATTGTCCTCCTGTTTCCTTTCCAGTTGTCTCAGTGGTTCTTCACTGAAAAAGGACTGGAAGTGACTAATGGATTGAGTTTGCAGCCCAGGGGTTCTGAGCTCATTCAACAGTCCTTTGTCTTCTTCATAAACTCTAAAAATCAAACATGCTGCAGGGCGTATTTAGAGTGAAGAAGGCCTTCCTGACTGCTATCATTGTAGAAATAAGCAAAAGTTCTGGGTGGGCAACTGGTGAGACAAAGAGCCTGAATAAATATGTGGGTAGACATCATTAATATCATTTCTGTTTAAGCTAAAGCTTAGTTTAGCTCAATAAACAGCTTTTTATAGAAAGTAATCATATCCACGGGCTTCCCAGGTGGGGCAGTGGTCAAGAATCTGCTTGCCAATGCAGGAGACGCAAGAGACTCGGGTTCTATCCTTGGGTCAGGAAGATCACCCGGAATAGGAAATGGCAACCTGCTCCAATATTCTTGCCTGGAAAATTCCATGGGCAGAGGAGCCAGGCAGGCCCCAGACCATGGGGTCACAAAGAGTTTGGACATGATTGAGCAGGCGCATGTACACACAATCACATCGATGGCAAACTGACATGTTATATCCACAGTTTGGAACACACAGACCCAGGTTCAAACTTCTGACACTGTATGCACAGGTCAGATGTACCCTTAGCGGGTCTGTCTGTGCCCTGCCATGGCCCCAGGGGACTGTGCTTGGCACATCTCCCCGATACCCAGGCAGGACAGGGCCACCCACAGGGTCCTGAGAGCACTAACAGGACTTTGTAAACTTTCTAAACCTACTCTGCCATCCAGACTTCATCGGAAAGTCCCTTCCCAGACACAAGAGTCGCCGCCTCTTAGAAGTGCTCGTGGCCCTTCTCACCTGCTAGGTCCAGCTGTCCAGGAGCACAAGGAAAATGAAGTGTGGCCTCCTCCAGAAGAGCGGCTTCTCCAGAGAACTGGGGAACATGCCCAGACGGGGGAGGGAGGAAGGGACTCTGAGAAGACTAGAAGGAGCCTCTGGGTATCTGTTGCACCTGCATGTGCTTCTGTAGGGCTGTTCTGGCTGGGCTGATTCACCAGGTGTGTCCACAATCCCTGAAGCATGGGCCTCCCTCCCTCAGCTCCACCCTCCTGCTCTGCGGGACTGAACAAAGCTGTGTCTCCTCACCCTGCCCAGGCTACACTGGCTCATGGGCAGACTGAGCAGCTCAGCCCAGTTCAGCCTTATAGTTCCTGAGGACACACATCCCTTGTGCTGCACCAGCTCTGGGAGAAGCCAGAACAAAGCCAGAAAGGTCAAGGCTGGCACAGCATGAGTTATCAGGAAACACTGCCTAACAGTTTACAGACAAGTGCAATGCATTCTTTCTCCAGAATTCAATGATTTATTCAAACCTGGCAACATAACCGGGGAGTAAAAAAAACCCCACCGGATATGCACCAACTGCAATCTCCAGTAGAGCAGTGGCTCAGATTCTTGCCTCCCCCAGCAGCGTGTGGGGGCTGGGCAGGGAAGTGCACGCTGCATCGTTGGTCCTTAGGGTAAGGACCAGGCTTGAGTGCCCTGAGGACCCTCTGAGGGAATTAACATGACAAAGCAACCCAAACTGTGGGATCATCAAAAAACAACAACAAAAAAGACGTTTCTTGCAAAAGATTCTAATACCACATGGTGACCCCTGGCATGCTCACAGAATGAAAGACTGTACCTCTAGCGAAAAAACAAAGGAGAGAAAGTTGGCTGCCATTTAGCCCCTCCATCCCTGGAGGCAGAGAGGCAAGTGTGCAACAGCCAGAGCAGGAAGGCAAGGGGCCACTGCAATCTCAGCCCCAGAGACTGCATCTTCCAACAAACTGTGAGCAGGCTGCCAGCAGATCCCAGCAGATCTTCCTGGGATCCTGGGCAGTAAGCATCTGCCAGGAGTGTCACAGCCTGAGATCAGCTCCCCAGAGGAGAAACATGGAACACCTGGGGCTGTGCCCTCTTGGCACACCTGGGAAACTGAGTGGCTGGGACCAGAGAGGTACATAAGATTCTGGGCCCACCTGAGACAGTGCACTCAAAAACACCTGGTCTCCTGAACAGCTTGGACCTGGGAAGGGCACAAAATACACAGCCCATCTGGGTCTGTACCTTTGCAGAGCACCTAAGAACCCGAGCAGCTTAGACCTGGGGAGTGCACGAAATGCAGGGCCCACTTGGGACAGTGCCCTTGCAGAGCACCCTGGAGCCTGAGCAGTGTGGACACGGGAAGCACACACCACCTTGGCCTGTGGCAAACCCAGTGGGGTCCATCCACTGTGAGCATGCCCCACACATGCCAGAGGTATTTGTTTGCAGTGTCCCTCCCTCTCCATAGCACAGTGGAACAAGTGAGCCTAAATAAGTGGCCGCTGTTGCCCCCTCGTGTCAGGGCAGAAATTAGACACTGAAAAGTCTTGCAACAGGGGAAGCCAAAATAAACAAAGAAGGGGGAACTGCCCCAGAAGTGACAGGTGCAATAGATTAAAACCCTGCAGTTAATGCTGAGACTGTGCATTTGAGGGACAACTATAGACCTTGAGAACAAGTACAAGCTGGAACAAGGGACTATCTGACACTGAACTGACCCCACACTGCCCACAGCAGCTCCAGAGAAACTCCTAGATATATTTTTATCATTATCACTTTTTAATTTTTTTAAAAATTTACTTATTTATTACTCCTTTAACTTTCATTTTTATAGCCTACTATAACCTTTCAAGAAAAAAAACCCCACCTTTTAAAAAACAAATTCCATATATATATAATATATTTTTCTTTTTAATTTTTGTGATTGATTTTGTTTTATATTTTTTATATTATATTTTTGAGAGTCTAACCTTTATTCTAGGTTTTTAATCTTTGCTTTCTGATANAAACACAAAGAACAAATATTAAAAGCAGCAAGGGAAAAGCAAGAAAACACACAAGGGGATCCCCATAAGGATAACAGCTGATTTTTCAATAGAAACTCTTCAAGCCAGAAGAATGGCAGGACACACTTAAAGTGATGAAAGAGAAAAAGCCACAACCAAGATTACTCTAACCATCGAGGATCTCATTCAGACATGAAGGAGAAATCAAAAGCTTTACAGACAAGCAAAAGCTGAGAGAATTCAGCACCACCAACAGCTCTTCAATAAATGCTAAAGGATCTTCTCTAGTCCTGTCTCTTATACACATCTAGATGTGTATAAGAGACAGCCCTTTTCTCCTCTGGGTCACCTCTATCTCCTTCCTCCCTCTTCTCTTTTCTATATAAGTCTGTGAATCCCTCTGGGTGCTCCTGGCTGTGGAGAGTACTGAGGGATTTCATTGCTGGCGTGAATGTTCTCTCCCCTTTTGACTCTCCTTTTTCTCCTCTCGGTCGTCTCTATCTTCCTCCTCCCTGCTCGCTTCTCTATATAACTGTGAATCTCTCTGAGTGTTCCTGGCTGTAGAGAGTTGTTTCACCATTAACCTAAGGGTTTTATCTTCTGTGCTCTATGGATGGAGAAGTCTTGAGGCTACTGTAAGAGAAGGACTGAAACCCAGAGGAAGAAGGCTTAACTCCGGAAGTTTAGAATATCAGAGAACTCCTGACTCCAGGGAGCACCAAAAGACAAAATCTCACCCAAAACTCTCCAAACTGAAACCAACCTCCACAGAAGAGTCAAGTTCCGGTGCAAGACACACCATGCTAATTCTCCAGCAAAACAGGAACACAGTGCAGAACATTAAAAGACAGGCTGCCCGAAGCCATGCCAAACCCATAGACACCCCAAAACACACTATTAGACACTTCATTGCACTCCAGAAAAAAGAGATCTAGCTCCACCCACCAGAACACAGACATAGTTTTGCCCAACCAGGAAAACTTGACAGGCCACTGATCCAATCCCACCCACAGGGAGTAGACTTCACAAATAAAAGGAAATACAAATTTTCAGCCTGCAGAAAGGGCACCCCAAGCAGTCTAAACATAATTAAAAGGCAGGGAACTAGTCAACAGGTGAAGGAACATGATAAAAACCCCACAAACCAAACAAAAGAGGAGGAAATAGGGAGTCTACCTGAAAAGGAATTCAGAATAATGATAGTATAGATGATCAAAAATCTTGGAAACAAAATGGCATTACAGATAAATAGACTAGAGACAGGGATTGAGAAGATGCAAGAAATGTTTGACAAGGACCCAGAAGAAATAAAAGAGCCAATAAATGATTAACAATACAATAACTGAAATTGAAAGCACTCTGGAGGTAACCAACAGTAGAATAAATGAGGCAGAAGAGAGGATAAGTGAGGTGGAAGATAGAATGGTAGAAATAAATGAAGCAGAGAGGAAAAAAGAAAAAGACTTACAAGAAATGAGGACAACTTCAGAGACCTCTGGGACAATGTTAAACACCCCAACATTCAAATCATAAGTATCCCAGAAGAAGAAGACTAGAAAAAAAGGGGGGGTGCACGAGCAAATATTTGAGGAAATAATAATTGAAAACTTCCCTAAAATGGAGAATGAAATAGCCACCCAAGTCCAAGAAATCCAGAGTTTTCCAGTCAGGATAAATTCAAAGCAAGACACCCCAAGACACATATTAATCAAACTAACAAAAATTAAACACAAAGAACAAATATTAAAAGCAGCAAGGGAAAAGCAAGAAAACACACAAGGGGATCCCCATAAGGATAACAGCTGATTTTTCAACAGAAACTCTTCAAGCCAGAAGAATGGCAGGACACACTTAAAGTGATGAAAGAGAAAAAGCCACAACCAAGATTACTCTAACCATCGAGGATCTCATTCAGACATGAAGGAGAAATCAAAAGCTTTACAGACAAGCAAAAGCTGAGAGAATTCAGCACCACCAACAGCTCTTCAATAAATGCTAAAGGATCTTCTCTAGTCAGTAAACACAGAAAAAGTTTTATAAAAATGAACCCCCAAAACAAAATAAATGATAATAGAATCTTCCTTATCAATAATTACCTTAAATGTAAACAGGTTGAATGTTCCAACCAAAAGACAGAGACTGGCCAAATAGATACAAAAACAAGACCCCTATATATGTTGTCTACAAGAGACCCACCTCAAACCGAGGGACACATACAGACTGAAAGTGAGGGGCTGGAAAAAGATATTTCATGCAAATGGAGAACAAAAGAAAGCAGGAGTAGCATTACTCATATCAGATAAAATAGACTTTGAAATAAAGACCATGATAAGAGACAGAGAAGGACACTACATAATGACCAATGGATCAATCCAAGAAGATATAACAATTGTAAATATCTGCATCGAACATAGAAGCACCTCAGTATGGAAGGCAAATGCTAACAAGTATGAAAGGGGAAATTAGCAGGAATACAATGATAGTGGGAGACTGTAATACTCCACTCACACCTCTGGATTGATCAACCAAACAGAAAATTAGCAAGGAAACACAAACTTTAAATGATACAATCAACCAGTTAGATCTAACAGATATCTACATGGCATTTCACCCCAAAACAACGGATTTCACCTTTTTTTTTTTTTTTCAAGTGCACACAAAACAGTCCTCAGGATATATCACATCCTGGGCCATATATCTGGCCTTGGTAAATTTTAAAAAATGAAATCACTTCAAGCATCTTTTCTGATCACAATGAGGTAAGATTAGATGTCAACCACAGGAAAACAACTATAAAAAACACAAACATATGGAGGCTAAACAACATGCTCCTGAATAACCAACAGATCATGTAAAAAATAAAAAAGGAAATAAAAATATGCATAAAAACAAATGAAAATGAAAACACAACAATCCAAAACCTATGGGGTTCAATAAAAGCAATGCTAAGAGGGAGGTTCATAGCAATACAAATGTACCTCAAGAAACAAGAGAAACATCAAGTAAATGACCTAACTTTACACCTAAAGCAACTAGAAATAGAAGAACAGAAGCACCCCAAAGTTAGTAGAAGGAAAGAGATAAAATCAGAGCAGAAATAAATGAAAAGGAAATGAAAGAGACTACAGCAAAGATCAACAAACTAAAAGTTAGTTCTTTGAAAAGATAAATGAAATAGATGAATCATTAGCCAGACTCATCAAGAAAAAAGGGAGAAGAATCAAATTGATAAAATTAGAAATGAAAATTGACAAATCACAACAGACAACTCAGAAATAGAAAAGATCATAAGAGACTACTTGAGCAATTATATGCCAATAAAATGGACAACTTGAAAGAAATGGAAAAATTATTAGAAAAGTGTAAACTTCCAAAACTGAACCAGGAAGAAATAGAAAATCTCAA
The DNA here is from genome assembly GCA_006410675.1 of Oreotragus oreotragus. Classification (NCBI taxonomy): domain Eukaryota; kingdom Metazoa; phylum Chordata; class Mammalia; order Artiodactyla; family Bovidae; genus Oreotragus; species Oreotragus oreotragus. The sequence continues at coordinate 210,092 of SJYX01004768.1, forward strand.
TAGACCCATAACCAGCACAGAAATTGAAACTGTAATAAAAAAAAACCTTCCAACAAACAAAAGCCCAGGACCAGATGGCTTCACAGGTGAAATTCCACCAAAAATTTTGAGAAGAGTTAAGAATTCCAGAAAATTGCAGAGGGAAGTAAACTCCCAAACTCCTTCTATGTGGCCACCATCATCCTAATACCAAAACACGACAAAGATGCCACACACACACAAAAACTACAGGCCAATATCACTGATGAACATAGATGCAAAAATCCTCAACAAAATTCTAGCAAACAGAGTCCAACAACATATTTAAAAGATCATACATCATCACCAAGTATGTTTTATTCCAGGGATGCTAGGATTCTTCATTGTTCACAAATCAATCAATGTGGTACACCATATTAACAAATTGAAAGATAAATACCATATGATTATCTCAATAGATGCAGAGAAAGCCTTTGACAAAATTCAATACCCATTTACGATAAAAACTCTCCAGAAAGCAGGCATAGAAGGAAAGCCACATATGACAAACCCACAGCAAACATTACCCCCAATGGTGAAACACTGAAAGCATATCCTCCAAAATCAGGAACAAGACAAGGGTGTCCACTCTCACCACTACTATTCAGCATAGTTTTGGAAGTCTTAGCCATAGCAATCAGAGAAGAAAAAGAAATAAAGGAATCAAGATTGGAAAAGAAGAAGCCAAACTCTCAGTATTTGCAAATGACATGATGCTCTACATAGAAAGGTAGCACTTAAAGATACCACCAGAAAATTACAAGAGCTAATCAATAAAATTTATAAACATTATAGGGGACTGGAATGCAAAAGTAGGAAGTCAAGATACACCTGGAGTAACAGGAAAATTTGGCCTTGGAATAGGGAATGAAGCAAGGCAAAGACTAATAGAGTTTTGCCAAGAAAATGCACTGGTCATAGCAAATACCCTCTTCCAACAACACAAGAGAAGACTCTACACATGGACATCACCAGATGGTCAATACCGAAATCAGATTGATTATATTCTTTGCAGCCAAAGATGGAGAAGCTCTATACAGTCAACAAAAACAAGACCAGGAGCTGACTGTGGCTCAGATCATGAACTCCTTATTGCCAAATTCAGACTTCAATTGAAGAAAGCAGGGAAAACCACTAGACCATTCAGGTATGACCTAAATGAAATCCCTCATGATTATACAGTCAAAGTGAGAAACAGATTTAAGGGACTAGATCTGAAGATAGAGTGCCTGATGAACTATGGACAGAGATTCGTGACATTGTACAGGAGACAGGGATCAAGACCATCCCCATGGAAAAGAAATGCAAAAAGGCAAAATGGCTGTCTGGGGAGGCTTTACACATAGCTGTGAAAAGAAGAGAAGTGAAAAGCCAAGGAGAAAAGGAAAGATATAAATATCTGAATGCAGAGTTCCAAAGAACAGCAAGAAAAGATAAGAAAGCCTTCTTCAGCGATCAATGCAAAGAAATAGAGGAAAAGAACAGATTAGGAAAGACTAGAGATCTCTTTAAGAAAATTAGAGATACCAAGGGAACATTTCATGCAAAGATGGGCTCAATAAAGGACAGAAATGGTATGGACCTAACAGAAGCAGAAGATATTAAGAGGTGGCAAGAATACACAGAAGAATTGTATAAAAAAGATCTTCATGACCCAAATAACCACGATGGTATGATCATTCACCTAGACCCAGACATCCTGGAATATGAAGTCAAGTGGGCCTTAGAAAGCATCACTAAGAACAAAGCTAGTGGAGGTGATGGAATTCCAGTGGAGTTATTTCAAATCCTGAAAGATGATGCTGTAAAAGTGCTGCACTCAATATGCCAGCACATTTGGAAAACTCAGCAGTGGCCACAGGACTGGAAAAGGTCAGTTTTCATTCCAATCCCGAAGAAAGGCAATGCCAAAGAATACTCAAACTATCGCACAATTGCACTCATCTCACATGCTAGTAAAGTCATGCTCAAAATTCTCCAAGCCAGGCTTCAGCAATACGTGAACCGTGAACTTCCAGATGTTCAAGTTGGTCTTAGAAAAGGCAGCAGAACCAGAGATCAAATTGCCAACATCTGCTTGATCATTGAAAAAGCAAGAGAGTTCCAGAAGAACATCTATTTCTGCTTTACTGACTATGCCAAAGCCTTTGACTGTGTGGATCACAATAAACTGTAAAATTCTGAAAGAGATGGAAATATCAGACCATCTGACCTGCCTCTTGAGAAACCTATATGCAAGTCAGGAAGCAACAGTTAGAATTGGACATGGAAGAACAGACTGGTTCCAAATAGGAAAAGGAGTACGTCAAGGCTGTGTATTGTCACTCTGCTTATTTAACTTATATGCAGCCTACATCAGGAGAAACGCTGGACTGGAAGCAGCACAAGCTGGAATCAAGATTGCCGGGAGAAATATCAATAACCTCAGATATGCTGATGACACCACCCTTATGGCAGAAAGTGAAGAGGAACTAAAAAGCCTCTTGATGAAAGTGAAAGTGGAGAGTGAAAAAGTTGGCTTAAAGCTCAACATTCAGAAAACGAAGATCATGGCATCCGGTCCCATCACTTCATGGGAAACAGATGGGGAAACAGTGTCAGACTTTATTTTTTTGGG